>BQKN01063162.1:279280-319257 GCA_022839385.1 Asparagus kiusianus
TTTAGCGACTAATTTTTTTGTGAGAAAATTATTTTCCTCAATAAATATCACTTTTGACGAGGAAAATATTGTTTCCTAGGTAAATATCAGTAGGTATTCTAAGAGGAATATATTTTCCTCACACTACACCACCTTCTACGATAAATTTTAGTTCCTCACTAAAGATGATCATGATTTGGTCTCCTAACTAGTTATTTTATTGGCGAGGAAATATGAGATTTTAGTGATGAACTTTTTCATTGTGAAATGCACATTTAACGAGGAAATAATCATTTCATTGCTGTTCTTTTAGCAAAAAATAGAGGAAAACCCACCAAATATAACAGTGATAAAGTATGATTTCCTCACTGAAGATCCATAAACTACGAGGAATCGTTTCCACATCAAAAGAATCAATTAGCGAGGAAATAATAGTTTCATTATTATTAGTTTGACGGGAAAAAAACCCCGTCAATTTCAATGGTGACAAATTTAAGGCTTCCTCGCTAAAAGTTTTTGTTTTACGAGGAACCATTTTGTCGTTAAAAAGAACCTATTAGCGAGGAAATTATAGTTTTATCATTATTAATTTGGTGGAAAAATGTTCAACACATGCCAAATTCATTGATGACAAATTGAAGGTTTCCTCACTAAATTTTTTTATTTTACGAGGAACCCTTTCCTCGTTAAAAGAATCAATTAGCAAGGAAATAATAGTTCATAAGTGTTTAATTAGATTTATGATTATAAGTGCTGTTTAAATGGGGTAAAATGTAGTTGAGTTAGGGTTAATATATAATTAAAAGTTTTTCAATTAGGGCTACAAGATTCAAACTCGTTTATTTTTGGATTATAATTTTGGGTTTTTAAACTAAATTCAGCTATAAACAATATAAATTTAAAATTTTTAAAATTTTCATGAAAATCATACCTTTTAAGGAGATGAGAGATGATAAGATCCAAAAATGATGGTCATGTCGTGTGGTGGTCACCATCTGGCTGAGGAAGAGGGAGCGGGAACAGCACGCGAAGGGGGAAAGGGAGCTAGGGTTTTAAGGATTTTTTTAATTGAGGGTGCGGGGGGAAGGTGACGAATAGAGGAAGAGGGAGAGGAGAGAGAGGGCAGTGGGGCGACTGGGGACAGCCCGACGAGGGCTGGGTGACGACATGCAACAAGAGAGAGAGAGAGAGAGAGAGAGGGAGGCAGAGGGGCGAGGTGGGGGGTAGGGGAACGCGTGATCTCTTGGGAGACATCGTCAAAAAATGAAATTTTGATCGAAATCCTACAAAAAACTAGGGTTTTGAGGTGAGAACTCAATCAAAAGATCAAAATAACCCAAGAATGCAAGCTATGGGTTCGATTCTTACCTAGGATCAAGGGGAATCAAATCTTGGTGAAGAAAGAAGTGAGGAAAGGGATGAAATCCTTCAAAATCCTTTGAAACCCTTCGAAACCCTAGAGGAGAGACGACTCTTTTGGTCAAAGTTAAAAAGATAGAAGAAGTGGAGGGTTTATAAACTCTTTTATAGGGGTTTTGGAAGAATTTTGAACTCAGGAAGGCGGGTGAAAATAGCCCAAAAGAACCGAAGTCTCAGAACTTAAAGGCCCAGACCCGAAGTTTTTGTCTTTGTGTGAGACAGTCTACGTTGTCTCGCCCCACGAGACAACATAAACTATCTCGCACACATGGTATAGTTAAGACTATTTCAAGCAAAGGTTCATCCCGACATATATCCGATGTGTATTTTTGCTGCGTCCTCAACTTATTTCGGGTACATATCTCCACTCTAATAAGTATACGAGTATAAACTGCTTCTTCGTGATCCTCCGACTAGTATACAAGGTTAAACTGCTTCCTAAACTCCAATGAGTACATGAGTATAAACTTCTTCTCGGTGCTCCAACACCTTAAGAGTTTAAACTGTATAGACTCCAGCTACGTATGAGTATAAACTGTGTTTACACCAAAACAGAAGCCAATGTCCTGCTATACACCAGTAGTTACACCAAGATTTGACTCAAGATGGTTCTATCCCTAAGTTACCCCTGGGAGTTCTACTAAAACTTAGCTACAAACTCTTGATGAAGATGATCAGTTCAATGTCAACTCAACGACACGAGCTAATTCAAATATAAACACATCAACTTCTAGTACAGATTTCGACAATTGCTAATGATGTCATAATACTAGAAGTATTTTAGACTATCCAATAAAATACTGGGGAGGCTGAAGGACAATGGTCAACAATGTCGTAATACAAGGAGCCTGAAGACTAAAGAAGTCAAGGAACTGAAACCACCTGTGGGCCTTTTTATAGTCCCCTCGATAAAATACTGAAGAGACTAAAAGCAGGGCCTATCTTGTCTAAAGTGTTTTAGACTTCACGATAAAATACTGAGGAGGCTAAAAACTTTGGAGGGGGTATCTGTAGGTATCAAAAATTACATATAGGTCTCAAATACAGCTGCAGACGAAGAACGTCATTATCTAAGTCAAAGGAGATCATCTGATGCGTAAGGAAGCGAAGGAGGCAGCAAAACAACGCTCAAAAAATACTAGGAACTATCTCATGTTAGTTAGATAGTTTACACCATCTTGCATGCGAGACAGGGTATACTGTCTCGCACCGCAAGACGGCGTAGGCTGTCTCGCCAATAGTGAGATAGTTACCCCAGTTTTCTGATGGTTTTTATGACTTTTTACGGGATCCATTTAGTTCCATAATTGCTGGGTAACATGCATGGACAGTTATAGATGAGAGATACGCTCACTACCTTTGAAAAAACACGGTAATTAACGCAATTTAAGAGAATTGATGGCGGTTACAGAACTGACTGGAACCACCCCTTTGCCCGAGACAGTAAACACTATCTTGCCCAAAGGGATGATGATCAACAGTTGTTTCAACTCCCTTTCGATGGTTATGGTTTTCAAAGGCTATAAATACCTCCCTTATGCACTTGTGAATAAGAGGACGAAGATTGGAGAGCAGAGACGAGCTTTCGATGAACTTTGAGCATAAAAGAGAGAGTTCTTCACCGTTTTCAAGCAATTTCAGGAGCCCCTCATTGTTTCCTCAATTTCAAACTTTGATTTAATCTTAAGAAGAGTATTTATCTTACTTTGCTAAGATATTTACTTCTGTTCTTGTTTCCAAGTCGAAACATCAATATCAAATCTTCTTCACGTCTAACTTGGATCGTTGAATCAGTGATCCACGGATTAAATCCCCAACACAGGAAAAGATCTCACGCAAGCAGAGGCTACAAAATAAGAGTTCATGTGTGTTTTTCTAGGGAGCATCCCAATTATTTTGTTTTTATTGTAAAGAGAAGTTTTGCAAGTGTAAGGCTCACTCTTTTGTTTCCATCAAAATGATTGTAATGAAAGCTGTAATAAAACTCGTTCCCGACACAAACAGTGGGGAGGCAGGGTGGTGAGGGGAAGTCGAGGAAGAACAAGGGGGAGTGGGGTGGTGGGGTGGGGGGAAGATTTAGGAATTTTCTTGGGGAGGGGGGGTAATTAGGGAAGAATGTGAGGGAGAGATAGGGCGACGGGGGGGGGGGGGGTGTAGGTAAAGGTTAGTTTTTTTAATTTTTACGGCAACGTAGATAGAAATTCTATCTAGGATGACTAGAAAATTTTATTAAAAATTATTCTTCCATTTAGTTTGGCAGTCTAGACGAAATTTTTCGTCTAGATTGCTTCGAACTAGACGAAACAAGCTAGATAGAATTTTTCCGTCTAGTTTTCTCCGTCTAATTTGTTCATTTTTCTACTAGTGTGAGGGGCGAGGATTTCATAGTCTTTGTCCATGCAAAAGATTATAACATTGAGAGGGAGTTTTATAGTTTTTGTCCGTTCAAAAGATTGTAAGAAATGTGTTTTGGAGAGAATATGAGAGATGATTATGTATGTGAGGTTGAGAGATTGAGAGATGAGTGTTGAGTGGTTCCTCTTGTAGTTCTCCCTAATACATATTGGATTTTTCATATTGTTGCCCAGCGGATGTAGGTCAAAGTTCGTCGTCTGAAACACGTAAATCTTAGTGCTCCTTCTTCTTGATTTCGGTTATTTTCTATCTTATTGATTATTGGTTGGCTTCCATGTTGTGGAGATCGTAGTACGTGGGAAGACTAAAATCCCCAACAGCTTTGTGTAAAAAAGCTGTTGTGGATCATTAGGCTCATGAAACATCATGAAACAGATATCTAAAGGTTATTTCCTCAGATCCCTACAATAAATAACAGACATCTAACTATTAGTTCCTCTAATAAATGTTGTAATTTTTGCAATAAGCTATTTATCCTCCTTAGGAATACTCTATAGGCTTTTAAATAGAAGCTATAAATAAATTTTAACCCAAAAGCTTAAACTCTTATATACCAACTGTTATTTTAAACTCATCATTCTTTTTTATCCTATCCAATGTGAAACTATACTCACATATGAATAACCTTAAACGTTATTTACCAATTATTCATGAAATATAATTATCATTGCTAAGAATATTTTAGTTTCTTCGGTACCCAAAAAATTGAGGGTGTATGTTTATATCAAATTAGCTGGTAGAAGACAAGTAATCACTCTCATATAATACAGTCTCACTAGTAACTTTCCACGAGGGGAGGTATACGATTAGTAGTATACATTAAATCAGTGTAGAAGCTTGGTTTTCTGGGAGAGGTGCATTTCCTGCAAAGGACCTGATTGTCTTAAAAATCATGGTTTTCTGGGAGAGGTGCATTTCCTGGACGAACTGAGATTATCTCATCAAGACCTGGAATTTAGGATGAACAGATTTAACTTTGTGAAGAAAATGAACTTACAAATTCAATAAACATTAAACTAAAAGAAAACAAAATTTACAATGCAATATGTGTTGCGCTCAATGGAAGCGGACTCATTCCACAACAAGTCGGTAAGCAATGCACAAAGAACACAACGAGCACAATCCACAATATAAACAGCCAAGAATAATCACAAACACAAAAAATTACGTGGTTCGGCAAGATACATATGTTCACAGGGAGAGGATGGGGAGATTTCACTATATGGAGGAGAAATACAATGGGTTACAACTCTGAAACAATCAAAATAACCCTCACCAACAAGATCTCACTCACCTTCAAAGAATCTCCATCTCAAAGTGCTCAATCAACTCTTAAAAACGCTTATATTTATAGCTGTCATGCCCTTCTAATATATAAACCCTAAATCTAAAACAGAATAGGAAACTGTTTTCTCCTTGATCGATCGACCGATACATATGTTCGGTCGATCGACCAGGTAGAATTTTCCACCTGCGGATGTGCATGATTTTTTATTTTCACGAAGGCTCTTTCAACAATTCTCCACCTTGGTGAAGTGTTCCTAAAACTGAGCTGACACCAACAAGAGCACCAATGTGTCATCTCTCCAAATCCTGTTGCACCAATATGGTTGCCTACATACCTCCTCTCCCAAGGGATCAAGCCACCCATAGTTCCTCCAAATGACTTCATAAGCCCTCAACAAGCAATAATCTATAACAAGTTTTTACAGTGATCAAACTTGCTGCTAGGGACCACCTTCATGAGCATATCTGTTGGATTGTCTTTGATGTGGACCTTCACAAGCTCCACATCCCCATCTTCAAAAACATCTTAGCCGAAGTGATAGCGAATGTAAATATGCTTTGTCCTCGCATGAAAAACTTGATTTTATGCCAAATAGATAGCACTCATGCTATCACAATGAATGGTGACAGACCGCTGCGAAACTCCAAGGTCCTCCAAAAGTTCTCAAACCCATATTGCCTCCTTAATAGCCTCTGTAATGGCCATATACTCTGCCTCTGTCATCGGCAAAGCAATTGTAGACTGCAAGGTGTATCTCCAACACACTGATACACGGGTCAAAATGAACACTGTAGGCTGTCTAAAAAATTGCAATAGAAAGCTAGTCCTCGTTAAGCCACAATTAAGAAGGTTACAATTAGACGACTTTCTTATTACCAAAGGAAAGCTGTAATCGAAGAATGCCCCTATGGATCATGAAGAAATTACAAGCCAATGATTTCTTCAAACCGAGAGGTAGAATTCATCCCTACAGTCAAAACACAAGTGGCTACGTTCCAAAAGTTAAAGCAACGCAATCATTGCATTCTCAGCTATCAACACGGCCCCATATTTCAGATGATTGATCTTGATGGCTGCGACAACAACATGACTAATATTATATTAGTAACTATCAGAGGTGCTTATGAGCAGTGTAATGATTTTAGAAAAGTGAAAAGATCTAGAGACTACGTGAACAGTCTTATTAAAAGCTCGCCATATCGTAACCTGCAGTTGATAGAGCGTTATTGGGATGCCTCAAGCGTCACAAATGGCCTGACTAGGGCCTTCTCGACTTGTCATTGGTGTCATCCATATATAAAGATAGAGAGGGCAAACGTAGCTCCATCCGCTGCAGAACGCAGCTCAATCCGCTGCAGAACGCAGCCCCATCCGCTGCAGAACGCAGCTTCAAACCGCTGCAGAACGTAGCTCCATCAGTGGCAGAACGCAGCTCCATCCGCTACAAAACGCAGCTCAAACCGCTGCAGAACGCAGCTCAAACCGTTGTAGAACGCAGCACCATCCGCTGCAGAACGCAGCTCCATTTGCTGCAGAACGCAGCTTCATATCGCTGCAAACGCAGCTTCAAATCGCTGCAGAACGCACTTCCAGATACTGCATTGAAACACAAAATCTATGCCAGAATGCAAGTCAAGGTTCTGACTCATTCAAACGTGATCCATGCAGTTTCGAAAACCGTTTCTCACCCATGATCTAAGGAGTGGTTTACGTGGGTTGTTATACCCAATTAATAGGGCAACTAAACCCCCATTTAGGCGCGGATTATGGGGGCAGTTACACCCCTAATCTCCCTATAAATATCAACAAACTCAACAGAGTTCGGGATCGGATTTTGGGAGGTCAGATCGGATTTTACATAATCGGAGGGCAACCATCTTCAACAGAAGAGTTCCAGATATTTGATACTTGGCTTATTAACTGAATTATTTCGGTTCAAACAACTCTTTTCTTATCAGAGTTTGTTACTCATTCTGAGCTACAATACTCGTGGAGAGTTCTTGAGTAGTTCAACCAGACAAGTCATTTGTTCCAGCAAATTAAGATTTTCGGATCGTCAACGGAGAGCAAGTTCGACGCAGGCATTCGAAGGAAGCACTCCATCGCCACCGTGAAGAACCCAGATTTAAACGAAGGAGAGGATTCAGATCAATTCTCTTCTTTTTTGTAATCAGGAAATCCAATTGTAATTAAGAGTTGAGAGAGTTGTAAACATTCTTTTTCTAAGTAATTAGAGAGAATAAAATCAAATACAATTTTTTCATTATTTTTTTATTTGCAAATTTTCCACAAACAAAAGATGGCGACTCCGCTGGGGACTAGCTTCTCTGACGAAGAAGTGGTGGCGCAATCCGATATCCATCTCGCTGGAACAACGGTTGAAACTCTCGTGGTAGAGTTTGATCAAGCCAAGTATGAGAAAGCCCTTTCCTATGGATCACTTAGCCCTAAGGCTAGACGCAACATCCAAAAAATCTCCAAAGAGATTCAACCTGTTGCCGAAAAATCGAAGAAAGCTTTCTCCTCAAATCTCCCTTTATCTGAAGGAGTAGATTTAGCCTCTACTGGACTCGTCCAACACGTTAAGCAGTCCACATCCACATCAACACGACGCGCTACGGGCCACAAACGGCCTATAGAGGAACCAAATTCTGTAAACGTCGATGACGTTGCTGTAAAGGCTTTGAAACAAGCTAAGAAAAACGCCGCTCGAAGACGGAGAAGATCCATCCGACGTGCGCACCTCCGAGAAAACCAACCCTTGGCCCAACGCAAGGATTGCGTTCTTGGGGCTTCGTCCAAACATTGCGTTCCTACTCCAGAACGTATACTTCGTGGCAATGAGCCTAACTATGAGCCTCGGGTGATACAGCTTAAACGCGACCCACAGTGGTGCGTTGACCATCCAAACACAGCGCTGCTAAAAATAAAAATGCACCTCATGAGTGCGTCCAGATAAAACAAGACCTTAAGGGGTCTGTTTCATCAATTAAACGCAGGCCAAAGCCTGGTGTTTACAAACCACAACGCGACCCTCGCATTTCATCTACAGAACGCGATGTGGTCCGCCAAGTTCGAGAAAGTCGACATGGGTTTAAAATTCATGTCCAACAAGAATCAATCTTACCCACTCAAGGACAGGGGGTTGTATTTCCGACGGATAACTCTCAAATTTCTGATTTACGAGAATTACTCTCTAGAGGGAAATCAACGCAACAAGCAGCTCCTTCATGCCATTGCGAGCGACTTATTTCAGCAGTCCTTTCTGAATGCCACTGTTGTATACCTGAGCCTCGCAAATTTGTGTTTGACAGACTGACTAATGTCGCCAGACCTACCAAGCGACAACGTCATCAGAGGAAGAAGGCTTCTAAAGCTGAATATCCTCAGGTCACTATCAACGTGGTCGGCAGAGGGAAAGCTTCGGCTCCCAACTCTGATGAATCAGAAAGAAGCCATTCTCCGACCGTTCGGGAAATCTGTGACGAGTTCAAAGGAGTATATCGACATACTCGGACACGGACAGGAGCTATCCGCTCGGTTGACTATCAAAAGTTGGCCAAAGGAATTACTTCCGATGATGAACATTCGGCAATCATCGAATCTTAATCTTCAAGCTCCGTTGTAGCAAAAGAGGTTTCCGTTTACATGACGGGAGGCCCCGAGGATTTAGCTAAAAGAGTTGATGAACACCACGTTATGCTCCAAGCACAACAGGAGACACTTCTCCGAAAAAGGCCAAAGACCGGAATCTTCCCGGAAGACAATCTCCAAGGGAAAATAGAAAGCACCCTAGCATTCGGATCACGAAGCTCAGAATATAGAATCTTCTTCTGAAAATGAGAAGGAGATGGAAAGAGAGCTACAACCTCAGTCCTCCAAGATGGATGAATTAGAAACGCGCCTCAACGCAATCGCCAACAGAAGCGAGCTTCGTGAAGAGGGAGTGGTACGGCCTTATCCTACTGAGTGGGACACAGCTCCATACCCACAAAAATTTAAGGCTCCAACCTTGCAGCCATTTGATGGCACAGAATCGCCAAATCAGCACATCTACTACTTCAAGTCTCAGACTGGAGATGTGGTAACGAACGACGCCATCCTAACCCGCTTATTCATCGGAACTCTTAAAGGAGTCGCTTTTGAGTGGTTCATGAAATTGTCTGCTGGATCTATTCAGAAATGGGTAGACTTAGAAAGGCTTTTCTTAGCGTGGTTCTTCGAAGATGACACGGAAGTCTCAGTCCCTACCCTTCTCACCACCAAGCAAAAGAAGGGAGAATCTATCAAAGCTTATGTGGAGAGATTCCGCAGCATGGCATTGCGATGCCCATCAGGTATGACTCAATCAACTCTGGTTGAAACTTGTAGGCACAACTTACAGACACAGATCCTTGCTCAGATGGGAGTAGCAGAATGTCGCTCCTAGTGACAACTGGTATCACAAGGAGAACAAGCTGAAGAGATTGTCGCTCGGGTCAAGGCTGAAGAAGTTACTCAACCCAAGCCCCAACAGCAACGCAACCAGAATAATGCACCACGCTCCAAGGGGAAGGAGACGTTAGCTGCCGATACTGATGCGCGCACGCCATCTGGTAAGCAAGGCAAAACACCAAACTAACAAAGAGCGCCTAAGCAATACTCGTTCAAAGAGGAGCATGTAGACACTCTGTTCCAACCACTTCGAAAGAACAATAAATTGCAGCTCCCCGAGATCAGACAACCAGATGAAGCAGGAAAGGTGGATGACCCCAATTACTGTCGCTATCATATGTTCTTGGGACATCCTACCAGAAAATGTTATGTGTTCAAAGACATCTTGCAAAACTTGGTGAATGCTAACGTACTTACCCTGAAGCCAGAGCAGAAGACAGTATCTACTAACTTGATTGCGGTCCAGTTCGGTGACTTCCTCCCGGTAACTGCTACAGATGGCGTCATTTCCGTCCGTAAAGGGGAAATGCACCTGAAAAATACCGACTTACATAGTCAGGAGGACAGGGGGTTGATACCCCTCACTACCCCAAAAGGGGAGATCATGTGGGTCCATACTGACCTGATTGAAGATCAACAATGGACGGACACCTCATCCAAAAAGAAAGGAGGCAAGGCTAAGACTTCCAACATGATCAGCCCCTCTGTTAATGAGAATGATGATCATCTCAAACCTCTCACTGACTTAGAAGAAGAGAGAATTGTCCTCGCGGCCCATCCAGGAGACAATCCTGGCACTCGGTCAGGAAAGGTTTATTTGAAAGATTATAACCAGCCTATCCCAGAGGTTGAAGAATAGCCCCAAGACGCTGGGAGTTCTGCACCAAGAAAGCCGGTCGACAAAAGGAAGTAAAAAGAGCTCCGGTTCAACAAAAATCTTCACCAGGACCTCGGGGAATCAAGCACTCCCTTCCAGTTCAATGTCATGGCACAGCTAGCCAATATACCTTCTAGGATTACCCTATATGAACTATTGAGGTTGTCCAAAGCCACCAAGGAAGCTCTCATTGAAGCCTTAAAGAACACAGAGAGCTTTATCACCCAAGTCACTCCAATTCCTGAAGCCTCTGAAGATCAGTCTTGTCTGCAATGCTCACAAGCAGCAAGAAGTCTGCCCTGCATATCATTCACTCAAGAGGACATGCAAGTGAAGTACAAACATGACAGACCCTTGTACTATACAGGATACATAGGGTCATCAAAAATCAGCCGTGTTCAGGTCGACCCAGGCTCTGCACTCAGCATCATGCCTTACAGAGTCATGCAAGTCTTAGGAATTCCCATGCATCGGTTGAATGCTACTCAAACTACCATCTTCGGATTCAATGCTAACAGCACTCAGCCCCTGGGAAAGATAAAAATCATATGTCAGATCGGAGATCTTAGGTCCGAATTGACTTGTTACATCATAGATGCGGACACATCCTACAATCTGTTATTAGGACGACCATGGATTCATGCAAATCACATTGTCCCATCCACCCTACATCAGGTCATGAAGTATGTCAATGATGAAGGTGAAGTTCGAACCCTCATTGCGGAGAAATACCTCTTCAGAGGAGTGGAAAACTTCTACACAGATTCGGTCTTCTACTCGGAATCACAAGAGAAAGAAGATATTGACAGTGGTAATGAGGCAGACGTCGAGCCAGACCCTGAAGGGAATTGTCCATGGGAGTTGAATTTCAATGTAATGGGTCCAATCGAGAACAATAATAATGTACCGAGTGAGGGCGAGTGGTGCATTAATGAAGATTTTATTTTGGCGTACTTGTCTGATGAATCTTTTAAAGCTGAACAAACAGAGAATGATCATAATACAGGTACCAATCCGTGGCACACATTGTGTACAGAAACATCCCTCACATTGCCAATTAAGTCATCATTCACTTCGGATGAAGAAGTAGAAGATGCACAGAAGGCTTTCTTCAAAGTCCCGTCCAAAAGGAAAGGGCAGAGGCCGATTCATTTCGGTAAAGTTAAACCCGAACCACTCAAACGGGGAAGTTCTGAAGAAGATGATGGAGTTCCTCAATTCCATTATCATGAACCTAACTCCCTCCGATTAATGAAACGAATGGGGTATAACTTTAACGAAAAACAAGGTTTAAACTTCGGGAAAGGAAGGCGAACACCAATTCGAATGTCTCTAACCCCCGAAGGAAAACCCCGGATTATTATCAAAAAACCGGAAGAGGCTTGGGTTACGTCACAACTCCCTCTGTCTCAGAAAATGAAATTAGCAATTATCTACGTCAAGACCATTCATCCGGGACATCTTCTTGGGAACCCGACGTTAGCTTTGGGCCTTTCTTTAAAAGTCTGACTGTGAACATGGCTTCAACTAGTCACCTAGATGAAGACGCAGGGGGTGATGAAGAGTTAATCGAATCAACCAATGATCCTTGGATCAAACGCCTCAACATCTTGTGGGATATGCGTTTCAAACAACGTGAACCGCCCACTGAAGATAAAGTGATCCAGGTCAACATGGGAGATGAACATGATCATAAGCCCATCTTCATAGCTGAAAATTTATCATCATCTGAGAAAGAAGATCTTATTTATCTTATCCGAGAATATATAGATGTATTTGCTTGGAACTATGAAGACATGCCTAGATAGATGTATTTGCTTGGAACTATGAAGACATGCCTAGTCTTGACCCAAAAGTTGCCATGCATCGGCTCAATATTGATCCGGATGCAAAACCCGTTAAACAACAACAACGCCGGTTTCGTCCGGATATCATGGAAGCAATTGAGTCCGAAGTTAAAAAGCTTATAGACTTAGGTTTTATCAGGGAGGAACAACACCCAGACTGGGTAGCCAACATTGTCCTAGTTCCCAAGAAAAATGGTAAGGTCCGAATATGCATCGATTTTCGTGACCTCAACGCAGCTTGTCCGAAAGACGAGTTTCCTCTTCCTATCACTGATGTCATGATCGACAATACCTACGGATATGAAAGGATGTCTTTCATGGATGGATTCTCAAGGTACAATCAAATCAAGATGCATCCTGAAGACGAAAAGCATACTGCGTTCAGAACTCCACTAGGGGTGTATTGCTACACAGTGATGCCCTTCGGCCTGAAAAATACAGGTGCAACTTATCAATGCGCAATGAACACCATCTTCCACGAACATCTGCGTAAGAAGATAGAATACTACGTTGATGATATAGCAGTAAAGAGCCAACATAAGGGTGATCATCTTATAGATTTGAAGACAATGTTCGATATCATGCGAGCACATCAATTGAAGATGAACCCAACAAAATCATTCCTTGGGGTGTCAAGCGGAAAATTCCTGGGATTTATCGTCACATCCAAGGGAATTTCTCTTGATCCAGAGAAAATCCGCGCTATTCGAAATATGCCACCCCCAAAGAATCTCAAAGAGCTTAGGGGTTTGCAAGGGAGGTTGGCCTACATTCGGAGATTTATATCAAATCTTTCAGGACGCTGTCAACCCTTCTCTAAGCTCATGAAGAAAAGAGTATCCTTTGTTTGGGATGGGGATTGTCAAAGGGCATTCGAAGAGATTAATGAATATCTTACCCAACCGCCGGTTCTTGTAGCCCTAATATCGGGAAAACCGTTCCTGTTATACGTGAGAGCTATGGACCATTCTCTAGGAGCTTTATTAGCTCAGAACAATGATCAAGGTCAAGAGCAAGCAATCTATTACTTAAGCAGGACTATGATGGGAGCCGAACACCGATACAATCCAGTTGAGAAAGAATGTCTCGCTTTAGTATTCGCAGTCCAGAAGATGCGACATTATTTGGTTAGACAAACAATTCATGTCATCTCTAAGGTGAATCCCTTAAGAGTTCTAATGACAAAATCGTCATCTCTGAATTGCCAGTTAGCAAAATGGGTTATCCTTTTGTCACAATATGACATGCAATTCATGCCCCAAAAAGTAGTCAAAGGTCAAGCGTTGGCAGACTTCTTAGACGATCACCCGGTGCCAGGGACATCTAAACTATATGAAGAATTGTCCGATGAAGTCGCTGAAGCTTGTGTCTCTCAAGGAATTACACAAGTGTGGAAATTATTCTTTGACGGTGCATCCAGAGTAAATCCTCATGGAGCGATTACCGCGGGAGTCGGAGTGGTGTTCGTTTCTCCGAATGGTCACGTGATCCCAAGAGGATTTTCCCTGATCGAACCTTGCACTAACAATGTGGCTGAGTATAATGCTCTGCTACTAGGAATGCGAATTGCTGAGGAACTCAATATTCGACATCTTGAAGCTTACGGTGACTCTCAGCTAATCGTAAATCAAGTCCGAGGGGAATACGAAGTGCGTCATGAGGATCTTATCCCGTATTATTTCGCAGTGCTAAAGCAAGCTGAGAAGTTCGAAGATTTCTTTATAGAATACATTCCACGAGCTCAGAATGCTTACGCAGACACTTTAGCCTCGCTGGCAACCTCATTAGCATTGCCTCCAGGGGCCGAAACTACAATTCCGGTTATAGGACGTGAGTTATACTGTTCTAAGATTCCTATAGAGGAAAGCTCCGATAAGACACCAACAGGAGAAGTCTGCACGACCTCGATGGAATTTGAAGCTAGAGATTGGCGATTCCCGTACATCGACTATGCCGTATACGGAATTTTGCCTGATGACCCTAAAGAAGCGGCCACTATTAAACGAAAGGCCCTCCAATTCTATTATGATGCAGTTTCTCAAACCCTGTATCGTAAATCACATGATGGAGTTTTGCTTAGATGCCTCTCTCGGAAGGAAGCGAAAAAGGCCCTCAAGGAAGCTTACGATGGAATGTGTGGAGATCATCAGCCTGGAGCTAAGTTAGGTGATCGTCTTCGACGAATCGGTTATTATTGGCCAAGGATGTTCGCAGACGTAGTGGACTACGCTAAACGTTGTCACGCATGCCAAATTCATAGTGATTTTGTCCACCAAGCACCGGGAAACTTACATCCCACATCCGCTTCTTGGCCATTCGAAATGTGGGGCATGGACATCGTGGGACCAATTTCTCCTCCGACTTCCAGAGGACACAGAATCATTTTGGCCGTAACCGACTATTTCTCCAAGTGGGCGGAGGCAATTCCACTAAAAGAAGTAAAGACAAAGAATGTGATCAAGTTCAGTAAACATCACGTCATCTACCGTTTTGGAGTCCCGAGACGAATAGTTCACGACAACGGGACACAGTTTGTTAGCTTTGGATTTCAGAGATTTTGTGATAAGTTTAGAATCCAAAGTGTCGCATCTACGACGTATTATCCGCCAGCGAATGGTCTTGCAGAAGCTTTTAACAAAACTATCGTGAAGCTCCTCAAAAAGTTCGTCTCCAAAAGCCGACGAGATTGGGACGAAAGACTCGGCGAATGTTTGTGGGCCTACCGCACAACAGTAAGGACCCCTACAAGAGCTACGCCGTTCTCTTTAGTATATGACTGCGAAGACGTATTGCCATTAGAAATCCAAATCCCTTCCTTAAGAGTCGCTATCACAACCGGACTGATAGAGGAAGAAAAACACCAACGACGTCTACAGGAACTTGAAGCTTTAGATGACAAGTGACTTCAAGCTCAGCAACAGATTGAGCTATATCAAGCCCATATTTCTAAAGCCTACAACAAAAAGGTTAAAGAACGAATCTTCAAGAAAGGCGATTTAGTTTTGGCTAATCGACAACCTATGGTGATGACTCACAAAACCAAAGGGAAGTTTATTCCCAAATAGGAAGGACCTTTTGTGGTAGAGACAGTCTATTCCTAATTAATGAGAAATTTCTCAAGAAATATTTCCTATAAGTTGCAAGCCACTTAAGCCTAGCTGGGGGTTTCTTATTAAATGTTTGTTTGAACAAATTGTTCTCCTACTTTGTATGTCGTAAAGTTAACATTACACCTCTGACGATTGAAGTTGTCGAGAATTATTATAATAAAGGAAAATTTTCCAAAATCTACCAGATGATTATCAGCGTAATCTAATTTAGTGAAAAAGTCCCAACTTGGACTGCGTCTGGCCCTCTTGAACACAAATCTTATAGCCGCGTTTAAAACTCTGTAACTGCGTTTCAAGACTCACAGCTGCGAGGCCCAACCCCCGCGTTCTCGTAAACGAACGCACGTCATGATCATTCAAACACAAGAAACTTCCAGAAAACACTCAACAAGCTGGAATGCGTCAGGTCTTCCTTAAAACGAGACTTATAACTACAGCTCAAGTCTCGGAGTTGCGTTCAAACCGGTTTGGACGCAAAGACAAAACCATCCGTTTTTGATAAGCCTACGTTCAAATCATTCAAACGCAAGAGGGTAATTTTTAGAAATTCCAACATTATAACGAGGCTGCAGCATTTCAGACAAACACAGAAAATGCAAGAAAAAGATAAGTAGTAGCAGTTCATCTCATGCAAATAATAAATGTTTGAAGAAATAACAAAAAGTTATCACAAAACCAAAACAAAAAAAAATAAAGTTGTTGGAGCTTAAAATAAAGAGAAGCTTAGAAGATGAGCTTCTGTTTCAGATACATGTCTTTTATGCTCCGCCAGCACTTCTCCTTCAACCCTATTACGAAGCTGGACATCAGAAGCCGCGGCCGCAGCAAAAGCTTCTTGTTGCAGCACTTGGATAGCCTCCTTTTCTGCTTGCACCCTCGCCTCGAGGGTAGCCTCCCCAAAGTTGAATTCTTCTTGGGTTAGCTCCCCTGCGTTAAGTCTGGCCTTGGCTTGGAGACGCTGCTTCTGCAAGCTCCAGATGAGGGTCTTCCTCTCAAAACTATCAAGAGCTCGGGCTCTAGCAGCAACTTTCTCTTTTAGCCTAGCATTGCTGATGGCCCACTGTATCTTAGGTCTCAGATCTGTTCGCTTCAACTCCTCCAAGTAACGGGCAGCACCTAAGAAGCGATAGATCTTCTCCGCACAACGCCGAGCGTGATAGAGGTTGGCTTCAGCCAGATTATTCAAGCTCTCCTCGATAGGAGCTTGAAACTCAGAGAAGGAGCCCTAACCTTGCATCACAATAGAGAAAGCTTGCCTCACCTAGTTCTCCAGACGCCTAAGGAGGATGAGAGTACAGTTGGGCACCAGATAAGAAACCTAATTGGTCACCCGCTCGAAATTCTTATTCGGAGAGATTGTGGAGATGGGTGGAATGAGAGGAGCATCTTCTGGAATAATAAGGGGAGCAGCAGCAGAAGCCCCACCTTGCAAGCAAATAAAAACAAAGTCAATAAAATAGATGAATGCAAACGCAGTGGTTTAGACATGCGTCAAGATCAGCCTGAACGCAAGGAAGCTAGACCCGCGTTGAATCATTATGAACGCAGTAAATATTAAGTGCATTATGAATCTGCGAGATTATGAGTGTAATTCTACGTCAAACGCAGCAGAATCAGACTGGTATGTCGAAACGAGGGGATTAACCCTTCATTTCATCAATGAACGCAGAAACTTCTTCCTGCGTTCAAGATTAAGAGATCAACCCTTTATTTCGTCAATAAACTCATAAGTTTCTTTCTGTGTTCAAGATCAAAGAACACATGAATGTTGTTCTGTGTCTAAAAGTAAGAAGACGAATAGTTTTCGTCAATGAACACAGAAGCTTCTCCATGCGCTCAAGATTAAGGGTTTGACCCTTCGTTACGACAATGGACACAGGAAGTTCTTTCGGCATCCAAAATCAAGGAGACGAACAGTTTTCGTCAAAAGACATGCAAGTTTCTTTTTACATTCAAGATTGAAGAGACGAATTTTATTCGTCATCATCAACCAGAATTCATCCACGGGATTTAAAGAAAATTTATCAAAAAGAACGCTGAAACAGAAAAGGCAGCGTGGCTTACCTTGAGATCCAACCGTCGGTGATGGAGGCGTCGACGTCGGTCCGGAAGTGGACCCGAAAACATTCTCCGACGACAGTATGGGGGGCGCCATCTTTTTGTCTCCACTAGAGAAAGATTTCTTGGAAGCCATGGCCAAAAGACGAAGCGAAACAGTCGAAGATTTTTAGAATTAACGAGAAGAAACTTGTTTCTGAGTTCAAGAAAGAAGTTTGAGCGTATAAGGCTTTTGACAAGACTAATCAAGACTATTTATAAACAATTAATAAAGATGATATAGAGTTCCAAGACTCCCGCCGGGTATGGTCTCTTCGTCATCATTATAGTCGCTTCGACTTCTGATACGACGCGGGACAAGACCCTGCGTCCATAAGATAGGTAGGTCAGACTAAACGCAATAATCTGGAGATGCATTCTTCCAAAAATACGCAACCCAATTCAAGAGCATGAATGCAGGGGGAACCCCTATTTCTGCGTTTTCAAAATATGGTGCCATACCTTTAGAACTTCTGCACAATTTAAAGCAAAATAGTTGACAAAGTCTTTCCAATGTCAACATTAAACCTATGATGGGTTTCATTTCTTGAACTCTACCGTCCTCAAAGTTGCTCCAATCGTAATACTTCTAACTTATTGACTCTCGTCAATAGAGCGATAGGTCCTCAAAGTTACTTCGATGGCAACACTTCTAACTTATCGACTCTCGTCAATAGAGCGATAGGTCCTCAAAGTTGCTCCAATCACAACACTTCTAACTTATAGACTCTCGTCAATAGAGCGATAGGTCCTCAAAGTTGCTCTGATCATAACACTTCTAACTTATCAACTCTCGTCAATAGAGCGATAGGTCCTCAAAGTTGCCCCGAACGCAACACTTCTAACTTATCGACTCTCGTCAACAGAGCGATAGGTCCTTAAACTCACCATGTAACATGGCACCTCTGAGATTTACAAATTTCTTCTAGTGCTTAGAACAAAAAGCATATAAACAATCTATCCTTTGATATTAAAGCAGAATTTCATGGTTCCATGTCAGAAAATGATATGCAAAAGAAACGATGAAAAACCAAAACAGCGCTACGTTTATTCAAAGGAAAGCAAAGAAACAAGAAGATAAGCATTGTCTTTACCAAAGGAGCAATACAAGAACCGACTCATCAATTCATCAAACTAAAGGAGACAAGTTGAGACTTAATATCAGAAAGTTTCTCTTCATGATCAGTTTGCACTAGCATTTCAGCTCGTTTCCGAAGCTCGTCCTCGTTAGGTAACATGGCAGCAATCTTCTGTTTAGCCTCTGCAAGAGCATTAGCTCCTGTGCGATAATCCACTAGAGAGGTTGCGCTCTTGACGTTGAGCTCAGTGATAATAGCTTCTTCTCATTTGAATTGAGCTTTCAACCTGGTCAACTCTACTTCAGTAGCGACGATCTTCTCCCGTAAATTCTCTAGAGAAGTGTTGGAGAACGCTAGCTCAGCTTGCTTTTGAGCATGCTGCTTTTGCAAATGTTCCACCCGGACTTCCTCCTCGGCTATATGACGCTGAGCTGCTTCATACTTATTAAACTCTTCAGCCCGGATGTCTTCAAACATCGACGCAATCTGCGCTTGGATATCGGCGCGACCTAAGGCCTCCAAGAACCTTAGTTGTGCCTCCAGGCGTGAGATAGCTTCTGAGCAACGACGAACGACGTCGACATCACCCACGAACTTGAGGTTGTTCAAACTATTTGTGAGCATAGGCTTGAAGGTTTCAAAAGTATCTCTGCCAGCCAATACAACCTCAATCACTTTCTTTGTCAGACTCTCTAGATAATTAAGAGAAATCTAAAGGAAATCTGCCACATCCGTGGGACTCGAAGCAGCGATGGGAGATGGTACAGAAACTTCTGAAGATACAGAGCCAAGTAAGAGACCGACAGGCGATTTTGGTGTAGTGGATTGAGAGGGAACGTCGACATCCAGCTGAGATGGACTCGATTGAAGAACCATAATTTCCCCCGCTCCAGGTGATCTTGGCACGTCTACAACTTCTGTAGAGGCTAAAGAAATTGTCAATAAAGTCGTCGGTGGGAGGGTTGTCGTTGAGAGCTCCAAGCAAGGTGGTTCTGACGCCTGAGCTGGTGGTAGCATAAGCTGTTGCGTCGAAGCAGGGATGACATTGCTTGCCTCATGTATCATAGGATCTGCACGAGAAAATTGTTTAAATGAACAACAAAGATTAGTTGTAGATAAGAAGGAATGACGCTCACCAGTGAGAGGCAGAGGAATGTAGGCCGACGCTTTGTCTGAAGGAGGTGGTGGTCGAATATCCCACTCACCAGGATCATCGCTGTCATCACCCAAGTTGTCATTATTTTCATCACTCCCACTTTGGTCGCCGTCATCATCTGTGTCATTTGCACCATCACTATGATCTGTAGGCATACCATTTACGGATGATTTTCAAGCAGGAGGTATTCATGTTGTAGGCTAAAATTTGAGAGGCAGCTTGGTACCACGTGCAAAAGCTTAAAGAAGTACGAACGTTGGGCATCATATGTGGCAGTCGGAATTTCGCTCCCTTATGTTCGCGGGAAAAATGGTCATCTTATTCATCGGTGATTCCGTTGCACTCTTAGTTAACAACTTTTTGTGTTACAAAGATCCGGTCTTTTTATAAGATCCGGTTACAACGAAAATCAAATAAAAAGAAATGAAAATTACAACTTTGTTTCCTTGTTTGTCGAACAAATCACGAGCTCCTGTTTTGCGGTCGCTCGCTTGCGTGGGTTGTTTGCCTGCGCCGGGGTTTATCCGTGGACCACCGCGAGATCTAGATCCGGTCGGATCTACGTAGTATAACGGGTATTATTTCACCAAGGAAATAATAGCCGGGAGGGATTATTTCACCAAGGAAACAACCGCTCGAATCTCGGGATCAAAGACCAAGCTTTGATCCGGAGTGTAGTAGCGTAGATCTGAGATCCGGTCCTCTCGAACTCCTGCCTTATTTGGCGTTGACGATCGCCGAGCACCAGATCTGGATGAGCAAGTCTTCGAGTCCCCAAAGATTGAATCTTTTTTAGATCTGAGTCTTCAATCCAGCAGGGCTTCGCCTCTCTCCAAAATTTCCAACCTTTGAAAATGAAACACCCCCTCCTCTATTTATAGCCACTCTTTACTGTGCCCGTGTGCATGTGTGGCTAACACACACAAGGGGGGGAGAACCGGCCACCTCAAGGTGGCTCGGCTCATGTCGAGCCACCTCAGGGTGGCTCGGCTTGGGCCGAGCCACCTTGGGGTGGCTCGGTTTCGGCCGAGTCCCCCCCGGGTGTTTGGGTTCCGTCGTTTCCCGTTGTTTCCGGTTCTCTATTGTTCGGACTTGATTTGGTTGTGTGGTTGATCTATCCGGACTTGATTTGACAGTCTGGATCTTGATTTGGCAGTAATTCCACCTTGGTGTTTGAGTTCGAATCTGTTCTATGGTTGGACGACTCATTGACTCCCCGAACCGTTGGATTGATTCCGCACGCGAATGCATTCTGTTGATCGCGTGCAATTTGTTGACCTCGTCGCCTCGTCACTCGATGGTTCGTTGATTTGTTGAATTATCGTGCCGAGCTGTGCTAAGGGACCTATAGGCAATTTTATACGCCTACAGATACCCCCTCCAAAGTATTTCAGCCTCGTTCTTTTATAGAAGAGTCTGGAATACTTTGGATGTGATTGTCCCAACCTTTAGTCGGTGTAACGGGACTTTGGAATGGCTTTTGTTCTGAATTCCTTCAATTCCTTCAGGCTATTCGGTGCTTTGTCGAACGTCTGTAAGGATTCCGGTGCTGCATTTATTGTCTGACCGTTGTCGAAATTTTGAACTTGAAGTCGATTCTTGATTTCTTGATTTTTAGCTCGAGTTGGTTGCTTCAACATAGAACTGATCATCGATTGACGGCGTTGTCCGACGTTTGAGCTTCATTGCGACGCGTTGTCCGGCATCCAGGCTTCATTGCGACGTATTGTTCGACGTCCGACACAGTTTATACTCGTATGTCTGCTAGAGTATACACAGTTTAAGCTCTTAAGGTATTGGAGCGTCAATGACTCGTACTTATAGAATTTTTGGCAAATTCTCAGCCATCAACGGATTTGATAAGCCTTTACCGACTACCGTTTGAGTCGGGCTAGCATGCGGATTGTTTAAGTCCGTTCCGCATGTGACGTTAAGCTAAAAGAGTTAACCCTTTTAGTGCTACGATATTGAATACGTAGACTTCGTCTTTCTCTTGTGAAAAGACTAAACAGCAACGTGTATGAGACGTTGACTTAGGATTTTTGGCAAATCCTCAGCCTTCAACGGATTTGACGTGCTCTTACCGATTACCGTTTGAATCGGGCTTACATGAGGATTGTTTAAATCCGTTCCGCATGTGACGTTGTGCTAAAGGAATGAACTCCTTTAGACTTTGTGCTATGATGTTGAATACATAGACTTTACCATTTGTTACGGGAATAGGTTACCCGGCGACGCGTGTTAGGCGTTGACTTTAGGGTTTTTAGCTAACCCCCAGCCTTCAACGGATTTGAGATGCTCTTACCGACTACCGTTTGAGTAGGGCTTACATGCGGATTGTTTTAGTCCGTTCCGCATGTGACGTTGTGCTAAAGGAATGAACTCCCTTAGACTTTGTGCTACAACTTCGAATATGTAGACTTTGCCATTATTATGGGAATAGGCTACCCAACAACATGTATTAGACGTTGGCTTATCCCTTCTTAGGCTTTGGGATAAGATTCCCCAGGTTTAGACCCTGGTGTCTTTTTCAATCGGCGAAAGACTAAACCGGCGACGCGTGTTAGGCGTCGGCATATCCTTTCTTAGGATTCAGGATGAAATTCTCCATGCGTGTAAGGCATGGATTTTGGTGTTATTAATAACAACTTGCCACAATGTTGAATATGCGGATGAGTGTTCTTTTTAACGGTCAAGAACTAACCGGTGGTGCGTGTTAGGCGCAGACTGATCCTTACTTAGGTTTCAGGATAAAATACCCCAGAATCGAACTCTGGTGTCTTTTTCTGCGAAAAAAGACTAAACCGGCAGCGCGTGTTAGGCGCAGACTTATCCCTGCTTAGGATTCGGGATAAATTTCCTAGGATGAATCCAAGATTGATAAACTCTTGGAAAAGGTTGGTGTGGGAAGGAAGAATTTTATATTCTATTCCCCGAACAAGGAAAGGAGACTTGAGGTGGGATCTCCACCCCAAGAATCCGGAAAGGTGAAACTAAGAGTGGGATCTTCACTTCGAGAATCGAAAAGATTCGGATAACCCTAACTGTCGGAAGGTTTGATTACCGAGGTAAGGATGAATTTCTCGTTTACCGAGAGTGAATCGTGATTTTGGTCCTAACTGTAGGAAGGTTTGACCAAGCGAGAGTTTGAGATGACCCTAACTGTAGGAAGGTTTGATCACTCGATTTGAAAGCGGACCTCTCGTTCATTGGAGGAATTGAGAGGGGATTTTGGTTGTGGTCCTAACTGTAGGAAGGTTTGACCAAATGGGAGGTTTGAGACGATCCTAACTGTAGGAAGGTTTGATCACTCGATTTGAAAGTGGACCTCTCGTTCATTGAAGGAATCGAGAGGGGATTTTGGTTTTGGCCCTAACTGTAGGAAGGTTTGACCAAGTGAAAAAGGAGAGTGAGAGTACAAATCACCGTAGGAATGTTGATTCGTACAAATCACTCAAAGGGGGTTCCTGATGTTAAGTGACAAAGACTTAACAAAAAGGGGCTTTGACAATTCGTCAATGATTGATAGATCAGAATTCTAAGCATTATATCTGGACTCTAACAATGAAAGTGTTGAGTGTACTAACATAGTGGAAAGAATTTTGGTGGTCCCGCCGTCAATTAGTTTGATCGGTGGGGGATTCTGTGGTGGAGACCATGAGTCGTCAACACCAATGAGAGTTTTATGAGGGAAAATTGATCCAATGAAGTGATCGGATTTCATCTCAACAAAAGAGTGTTCGGAAATTAGGAGTTTAGTGTTTATCACTTTATTCATCATGACCGGGTTATCCCTAAGAATATTACATTTAACATTCTTCCGGGAACTTCCCGTTACATGAATTATCCACCCCCAGCTTTCTTTGCAAAACTGGGTGTATCATCGTACAATCGGGTTATCCTTAAGAATACCACGCATGGCACTCTCCAGGAACTTCTCGTGGAAGAAAGGAAATAGTTTAGACTCATACACCTATTAGAGTATCAGGGAGCAGTTTATACTCTTATACCGGTCGGAGTTTTGCCGTTCTTGACTGGCTTACCCTAGCATTATGACGCCGGCTTCCACCAAGGTCTGGATGCTATTCTTGAGAGTAAAGCAATCCTTAGTGGGATGAAGGATCCTCCTATGGTACGCGCAGTACTTCGGATCCGCAGTATTTTTGGCTTCCTCCTGATTCGTGATCGGTGGCAGCTTGATCTTGTTATTTGCAAGGAGGGATTCGAAGATGGCTGTAACGTCTTCGCTCTTGAAAGAATACTCTCTTTGGAGTTTCGGACCCGAGTTCTTTTGTTGTCTCTGGGGCTGCTGTTGCGACGTTTGATTAACATCGACAGCCGTTGCAGGTGTCTTGCCCTTACCGCGGGAGGCAAAGTTCGAGTTTGGAGGATTAGTCGTCGATTGACTCCTCTCGGCCTTCTTCCTTCGGAGGAAGCGTTCGGCTTGTTCCCCTCGGACCTTCAAGTCTTTCCAAGTGTTGGACGGTGCTGTCCCCATTGCTTCCAACACGTCCAACGCGAGATTGTTATGGCAAGTCTGGAGAATAAACTCCTCGGTGATCGGATCCCGACAATTCAACGCTTTGTTCCGGAACCTCTTGACGAAGGTTTCGACCGGTTCCCCGTCCTTTTGTTTCTCGTCGAGCAACGTTCCGATGGATATCTCCGTGTCGTCGTCGAAGAAGTTAGCGAGGAATTTTGTCTCCATGTCGTCCCAGCTATTTACGCTTCCTGGCTTGAGGCGACGATACCAATCGAAGGCGGCTCCGCGAAGAGTGCCAACGAATGACCGCACCATCAGAGGCTCGTTACCAGAGATGACACCCAGGTGCGATTTGAAATAAATCAAATGCTGAGTGGGGGAACCCTTCCCATCGAACGGCGTGAAGTTGATTAGACTAAACTTCGCCGGATAGGGGATTAATTTCCACTCTCTTGGGTATGGACAAGGAATGCCCGTCTTCTTTATCTTTTGAGCGGAAATCAATGTATTGATTTTGCTCTCGAGGTTTTTGATCTTCAGGTTTTCACCTGTACCTTCGTTGGCATCCTCGTTACCACCCCCTGCATTGATGAGAGGGTTATTGGCGTCACGAGTTTCATTTGCACCTGTGTCCTCATCTTCCAGATTATTCTGGTTATGACGACTTGGTTCGCCTTGTTGGTTCCTCAATGCCTGGATTTGTTGCTCATGCATCTCTTTCATGGTCTGCATGGCCATCTGCATTTTGAGCCTAAAACTCTCCTGTTGTTTAGCCATAGCATCTTCGAGCATCTTTGCCACTTGTTCCGCGCTTATCATGAATGACTCGCGGGGTTCTCCTTCGCTGGACACGGTGTTGTCAGACGCAACCGCAGAGCAAGCATCCGATTCCTCATCTTCTGAAGGTGGTCTTATCCGAACCCTCCCATACGTTCTTCGTGAGATGGCTCCAGACTGCAAACGGGTTAGACGCCGGGATGCTCTCAGAATCGACTCGAGATCATCCCGTGCCAATGTCCCTTTGTTGGTCATATTAGCGGTGACCCTTGGAAATTCTCCATCTTCAACCACCGCTCTCTTTCGTCGGAAACGCCTAGGCCTTGGCTTTGGCGTTTCAGTGCTAAGCCTTTCGAACACTGAGACTCTCTCGGAGACTGCTTTGATGCAGTTGCATTCAGATAGTACCGCCCGAATGAGCTTGGCACAGGGGGATCTAGTTTTCCTCGTACCCCTAACACGATAGTACAGCCCGTCCGTTTGAAAGTCGGAGCAACCTATTGTGTGTTGGCACGATTTCCCAGGTATAACGTCATCGTCATCAGACGACAACGTTTCCTTCTGAGGATGAATCGCCTTCTTCGGGCTTTCGAGAGTCACACGCCTCGAAACGCGCCTTTGTGGGCGTGAATCCTCAGCGGGCTCCTGGACTTCAATGCGCAGAGTAGTGCGCTTAGTCGCCCTGATCTCTTTTTCATGTTGAGGGTTGCGGCGACCCCCAGCATGTTGATTCGTTCGGGGCTTTCTTAGTAGGCCCAAACGTTCCTGGATTAGAGTTTTGCTTCGCTCCTCGGGAAGTGGACCGAGGCGCTCCAAGACTGATTTCCTTCTTTGGGACGGACCTGCGGGATCTCCCAGAGCAGTTGTGGAAATCATCGGCGATTTGGGTTGGTTCGCCATAGGTTGGACTTTTGAAGGCTGCAGTTGCCGTTCTTGAGCATGAATCGCCGCTTCAGACTTCGGCCTCCAAACCTTGCGGGTTGATGGCGACTTCTTTGTTACCTCCTTCTGAAGCTTTCTACGGGCTTCTTCAGCTTGAGCCCGTGCCTGCGCTGATAGTGCGCGACGCTTGCGAATGCGCTCCTCCAGCGTTGAACGGTTCCGTTTGACACGGACCCATTCCGTTGTTAGTGGCTTGGAAGAGCCGCCGTTCATCTGTTGTTGAGGCTGTTTGCCTCTTCTATTTTTCAGCTTCGCCTTGTAGCGGACTCCGTCAACAGACTCCATTGCCTTTGCGAATTGTTTCGCGAGGCGTTGACGTTGCCTTTGGCGGGCTCTCTTTGAGAGAGTCACTACGCCCTCAGCAACGGAAGATTTGGCCAGAGCAGATCCGACCTGGTTGGAAGTTGGGGAGATCTCACCCAATGCAGCTTCGGCATCAAATGGGGCGAGATCTTCGTTGGTATTTTTGACATCTTCATACCAACGAACTTTTCTCCTGGAGGAGAACTTCTTGGACTTGCGGGGGGAGGTTGATCCGGACGAGGACGACAAGTACGCCTCGAACTTTTGCTGGTCGAACTCGTATTCGACCTCCTCCACGACCGGGATCGGGATCCGTGGCTGCGACGCAACGATCTCGGCAGCAAGATCGGTGGCTCCCACTGTGGTCGCCAGATTGTTCGCGGGAAAAATGGTCATCTTATTCATCGGTGATTCCATTGCACTCTTAGTTAACAACTTTTTGCGTTACAAAGATCCGGTCTTTTTATAAGATCCGGTTATAACGAAAATCAAATAAAAAGAAATGAAAATTACAACTTTGTTTCCTTGTTTGTCGAACAAATCACGAGCTCCTGTTTTGCGGTCGCTCGCTTGCGTGGGTTGTTTGCCTACGTCGGGGTTTATCCGTGGATCACCGTGAGATCTAGATCCGGTCGGATCTACGCAATATAACGGGTATTATTTCACCAAGGAAATAATAGCCGGGAGGGATTGTTTCACCAAGGAAACAACCGCTCGAATCTCGGGATCAAAGACCAAGCTTTGATTCGGAGTGTAGTAGCGTAGATCTGAGATCCGGTCCTCTTGAACTCCTGCCTTATTTGGCGTTGACGATCGTCGAGCACCAGATCTGGATGAGCAAGTCTTCGAGTCCCCAAAGATTGAATCTTTTTTAGATCTAAGTCTTCAATCCAGCAGGGCTTCGCCTCTCTCCAAAATTTCCAACCTTTGAAAATGAAACACCCCCTCCTCTATTTATAGCCTCTCTTCATTGTGCCCGTGTGCACGTGTGGCTAACACACAAAGGGGGGGAGAACCGGCCACCTCAAGGTGGCTCGGCTCATGCCGAGCCACCCTGAGGTGGCTCGGCCTTGGCCGAGCCACCCTAGGGTGGCTCGGCTTGGGCCGAGCCACCTTGGGGTGGCTCGGTTTCGGCCGAGTCCTCCCCGGGTGTTTGGGTTCCGTCGTTTCCCGTTGTTTCCGGTTCTCTGTTGTTCGGACTTGATTTGGTTGTGTGGTTGATCTATCCGGACTTGATTTGACAGTCTGGATCTTGATTTGGCAGTAAGTCCACCTTGGTGTTTGAGTTCGAATCCGTTCTATGGTTGGACGACTCATTGACTCCCCGAACCGTTGGATTGATTCCACACGCGAATGCATTCTGTTGATCGCGTGCAATTTGTTGACCTCGTCGCCTCGTCACTCGATGGTTCGTTGATTTGTTGAATTATCGTGCCGAGCTGTGCTAAGGGACCTATAGGCAATTTTATACGCCTACACCGTACATCCTGCTACCGAGTAATACCAAGCTTTTGCTCCTTCATACACATTACCTGTGTACGCAAGAGTAGGGTTTGGATTCCCGACGTAAACCTAATCATAGCCAAATTGCCGAGAAAAGCGATAAGGCTGATATGGTTCAATAAAGCACTTCCTCCCTTGCCGAAAAATAAGATAGCCTGGGCGAATATTTATGAGCCACCAGAAGGTGCCTCTACTGAGTATGGTAAAAGAATTTTGTCCCGGAGTGTCTTGATGGATTTCTCCATACGCACCGCCCTCGAAAACAGGAAACTTGCAAGCGATCTCGTAATTATAATCCTGTCTAAATATTTCACGGAATTTAACTTGATACCAACCGACCCATTGAGCAGTTTCTAATTGCTGAACAAGAGGAGCCGAGGTATCACTCGATTCAGGAGTCGACATTATCAAAGGGCAATGCAACACAAACCAAGATACCAAATAAATATATGGCATTGGCACTCGAGGGGTCGGGGTTTGAATGATAGTCTTCCCATCTGAGTCCAATTTCTTGACGGCGATAAATTCAGAGGTGAGTTCCCGCAAGCCACTCTGCAAGCAGCACACCATGGCTGAAAGAAGATTTAAGGGTCGTCCATGAGCTAGAAGTACAGCGAGGTATAACACCTCTACTGTAATAGCATCCACCGACCTGGTGAGTACCACACATCGCTTTAACCAAAGAGTGAGAAAACCAACAAACAAAGCCAAGTCGGAGATTGGAACTTCTGCCTGATAATGGAAGCTTTCGAAGGTGGTAAAAGCTAGGAAGACATCCTCCTCTACCTCGCAAGTGTAGTGGGAGGTCACATCGTTGATACGCTCGTTGATTTCTTCAAGAGTACTGGCGGCTAAATGAGTCACCTCAGCATCCTTATCCCACAGATTTCGAAAAAGATATTCTGCCCATTGTCCTTGTTTCACACCACTAGCCCTTTTCCCAGTAGTTTGTGCACAGATCTGGAAATAGCACATTAATTCTCAATAAGTATCATAAATGTCGGGGGCACCATGCTTCAGGATCTCCAATTCCTTATTTCCGGGGACGAACTCCTCGTAAGGCAGCTCTCCAAAAGACAATCCAGAAATTTCAAACATCTCATGAAGAGCGAAGCCTAATTCACCAGCAGGAGTGAAAAAGGTACCGGTGTGAGGATTATAAAATTTTAGCATAGCGAGAAGTCCGCTGTAATTTGGAGAAATCCCATATCGAGTGGCCATTATTGGAGTCCTCAGCTCTGAAATCCACAAAGGTTCTTCCAGCTCTTCCAAGACGAAATTTATCATCCGGGCCCACCAATCTGTCTCACTCGAATGTACCCACGTTGGAGCCCTAAAATCTTGAGTAGGGAACTCTCCTTTGACAGAGATAAATTTTCTAATGAAGACCTCCGCCAGTTTAGCGGGTTCGCCGACGGGATGTTCCTTCTTGAATAAATCTGGTTTCAAGGCCACAAATTGATTAAAACCAGCCGGGTGAGTGCCCCAAGGAGTAATATGCCCAGTAGCAACACCTCCCTGGTCCTGAACAAGTTCCCAATTCATTGACCGTGTGATGGAAGCGCACTGATAATAAGAAATCGGCCACATTCGCTCTAAGTTGGGAAGGAAAAGACGACGATTGTTGACAGCCCTCAGCCATTTGTAGTTTCCTTCCGACATCTGATTGGGGTCCATTTTAACAGAATCCCCGAAGAGGAAGGATGGTTTCTTTAAAATCTCACGTTCGGCGGTTTCAAATTTAGCATCCGTGACTAAGGACCTGAGAGTCTCGGGGAAAGCTTGAGTAATGAGTTTCGCCCGCTCCTTGTTAGTGTCCTGGAAAGCTGGGTACTCAAAATAAAAACTAAAGATTGTATTTTTCTCCGCACCTCCCGCATGACCGGAGTAATGGTTGAAAGAAAGAGGCTCGTTGGAGTAGCACACTGCAAATAGAAAAGTCAGTCAGTTAAACTAAGGAGTCTAACTCAAGAAGGCAAATTTTGGATCTACGTCCAAAATTATAAACCAGGGTTTCAACCTGCATCCAGAATCTTAAACGCAAGGTCCAGACCCGCGTCCAGATTCCTAAACGCAGGGTCTCAACCTGCATTTGAAGTTTCAAATGTAGGGTCTCAACCTGCGTCCAAAATCCTAAACGTAGGGTCTCAACCCGCATTCAAAATTTGAAACGCAAGGTCTGAACCTGCGTTAAAATATCATGAACGATGGAGCTAACCATGCGTTTTACAACCGAAAAACACTAAGTATGATCTCTATGTTATAATAGGGGGAGGCAAACCCCCAATCAAAGATCAAAGAGAAGGAATCTGTTAAGATAACTTTCGACTGCCCAGACTTACCGTTAATTGAGGAAGTCGGAGACAACGGGGTGGCGGCTTGGACATCTCCGGAGGTTTTAGTCGAAGGAGCACGTTGAGTTTGGGCGATCTTGGATTTGGAGGCCATTCTCTTCTTGGGAGCCATTCTAATAGTAACGAAGAAGATGTAGAATGGATTAACGAAAGATTTTGGGATGAATTTCTCCTTCGTTGAAGCGCTGGAGAAGATGAACAGGGACCCTGTTAAGCACTCGACAGAAGAGCAAGGAAGAGAAAAGTCGAACGACTTTTTGATTTGACCTTAGTGGTCTATTTATATACAGCTGTAGTTGTCAAATCAACGTGGGATTTTAGGCGAAAATCCCACCCAAAACGTGATTTTCACATTTTCAAATAAGGGGTCTCAATTTCCGAACGCATCCTCGAACCCAGATGGTCGAACACACGATCTAACCATGTGTTTTAGCGATCGACCTCATCATATCACGAAATTCCTACTTCAGAAAAAACAATGGAATGCACCTCATCGCAGATCGAGTGGAGTGAGCAATCAGTCAACAAAAATTTGGGATCCAAAGTATTCCGAAAGTTCATCCCAGTCAACCGTGAACTTTCGAAAACTTTGGAGAGGGTTCTGTAGGCTGTCTAAAAAATCGCAATAGAAAGCTAGTCCCCGTTAAGCAACAATTAAGAAGGTTACAATTAGACGACTTTCTTATTACCAAAGGAAAGCTGTAATCGAATGATGCCCCTATGGATCATGAAGAAATTACAAGCCAATGATTTCTTCAAACCGAGGGGTAGAATTCATCCCCACAGTCAAAACACAAGTGGCTACGTTCCAAAAGTCAAAGCAATGCAATCATTGCATCCTCAGCTATCAACACGGCCCCATATTAGAGATGATTGATCTTGATGGCTGCGACAACAACATGACTAATATTATATTAGCAACTATCAGAGGTGCTTATGAGCAGTGTAATGATTTTAGAAAAGTGAAAAGATCTAGAGACTACGTGAACAGTCTTATTAAAAGCTCGCCATATCGTAACCTGCAGTTGATAGAGCGTTATTAGGATGCCTCAAGCGTCACAAATGGCCTGAATAGGGCCTTCTCAACTTGTCATTGGTGTCATCCATATATAAAGATAGAGAGGGCAAACGTAGCTCCATCCGCTGCAGAACGTAGCTCAAACCGCTGCAGAACGCAGCTCAATCAAATGCAGAACGCAGCTTCATCCACTGCAGAACGCAGCTCCATCCGCTGCAGAACGTAGCTTCAAACTGCTGCATAACGCAGCTCCATCAGTGGCAGAATACAGCTCCATCCACTGTAGAACGCAGCTCAAACCGCTGCAGAACGCAGCTCAAACCGCTGCAGAACGCAGCACTATCCGCTACAGAATGCAGCACCATCCGCTGCAGAACGCAGCACCATCCGCTGTAGAACGCAGCTCCATCCGCTGCAAACGCAGCTTCATATCGCTGCAAACGCAGCTTCAAATCGCTACAGAACGTACTTCCAGATACTGCGTTCAAACACAAAATCTATGCCAGAACGCAAGTTAAGGTTCTGACTCATTCAAACGTGATCCATACAGTTTCGAAAACCGTTTCTCACCCATGATCCGAGGAGTGGTTTACGTGGGTTGTTATACCCAATTAATGGGGCAACTAAACCCCCATTTAGACGCGGATTATGGGGGCAGTTACACCCCTAATCTCCCTATAACTATCAACAAACTCAACAGAGTTCGTGATCGGATTTTGGGAGGTCAGATCAGATTTTGGGAGGTCAGATCGGATTTTACAGAATCAGAGGGCAACCATCTTCAACAGAAGAGTTCCAGATATTCAATACTTGGCTTATTAACTGGATTATTTTGGTTCAAACAACTCTTTTCTTATCAGAGTTTGTTACTCATTCTGAGCTACAATACTCGTGGAGAGTTCTTGAGCAGTTCAACCAGACAAGTCATTTGTTCCAACGAATTGAGATTTTCGGATCGTCAACAGAGAGCAAGTTCGACGCAGGCATTCGAAGGAAGCACTCCATCGCCACCGTGAAGAACCCAGATTTAAACAAATGAGAGGATTCAGATCAATTCTCTTCTCTTTTGTAATCAGGAAATCCAATTGTAATTGAGAGTTGAGAGAGTTGTAAACATTCTTTTTCTAAGTAGTTAGAGAGAATAAAATCAAATACAATTCTTTCATTATTTTCTTATTTGCAAATTTTCCACAAACAAACACATACCTTATCGTCGACTGGCACTTGTCCAAATCTCCAACATAGTCAGAATCTACTTATCTAATGCATAACTGTCCACCACCAGTGTCCCGCTCAAATATAAACCAACATTGAGAGTACCTCGAATGTACCACAATATCCACCTCACAGCTTCCCAATGACCCGGACGTGGGTCATGCATATATCGTGAAACTATGCTAACTGCTTGTAACAAATCTAGCCTCGTACATACCATTACATACATTAAACTTCCCACCGTGTTTGCATAAGTAGCCTTCTACATCAACTCTCTATCTTTAACTGATTTCGGTGAAAGACCAGCTAAAACCTTCAGATGGGCTCCTAAAGGTACACTGACTCGCTTTGTCTACATTCTGACATTGAATTGCTGTAACACCTTTTTCAAATAAGCCACATGTGTTAAACAAATTCTACCGTTATCTCTGTCTATGTTGATCTCCATCCCAAAAATGCTTTTCTTCAACCAAATCCTTAATTTCAAACTCGCTTGAAAGCTGTATCTTCAATTTACCTACGGCGGATCTAGAAATAAAAGCAACTAACATGTCATTTACATAAAGTAACAAATAAATGTAAACACCTCCATGAAGCTTGCGATAGTACATGCAAGGATCAAACTGGCTCCTTATGTATGACTTACCGAGCATAAACGAAACGAATTGCCTATAACATTGTCTTGAAGATTGCTTCAACCCGTAAAGCGACTTCTTTAGTCTACAAACCAAGTTTTCCTTCCCTGTAACTCGAAACCCTAATGGCTGAGTCATACAAATTTCTTCATCAAGATCGCCATGAAGAAATGTTGTCTTTACATCCAATTGATCCAATTCTAATCCATACTGCGCCACCAAAGCTAGTAAGATCCGAATAGAAGAATGCTTTACCACCAGAGAGAAGACCTCATTGTAGTCAATTTCTTCTTCCTGTGCATAACCCTTCGCTACCAACCTAGCTTTAAATCTCACAGGAGTGCCTTGAATGCCCTCCTTTTTGGTATACACTCATTTACAACCTATCGCCTTCCGTCCTTTTGGAAGCTCGACAAGATCCTATGTGTCATTCTTGCGAAGAGACTATATCTCTTCCTGCATAGCACCCTACAACATATCAGCCCCTGAACAATGTTCAATCTCTCTTAAAGTAGTAGGAACCATCTCATCGACACTCTCCACCAGAAGTGCATAAGCAACCACTATATCTATATACCATGCTGACAACCGTATGTCTCTCCTAGGTCACCGAACTGCTATAAAATCCTAAACCTGAGCACTCGGTCCCCGATTCTGCTCTGCTATAACTGTATCCTCTAACTCATCACTATGCTCACCTGGCGTCACCTCAGTCGTCACTCTACTGGATACAGTCTCATTTGGACTATGTGAAACTATATCAATCTCCATCATCTACTATAGGCGTCAAAAATTACCTATTGGTCCACGTACGTAGCTAGAAATGGAGAGAAGATGATGAACATTATTATTCGAGTCAAAGAGGTTTATCTAACGTCAACATGTGCATAAAGTGAATCGACGAACCGTATGAAGCAACGTAATAGCCGAATAACGAAGATACAATCCCATCAGGAGTTATGTTTCTCTCACGAAAGATGAAGCACCCCTCGTATCTCGTCCATTCTGAATATGATCTACCCATGGGAGATTGTAGATCTCTTTGTTGACTTTCCTACGTACTTTGAATCACATAATTCCAAGTTCGAACGACGAAAATACATCAAAAATGACCGAGGCACGCCTGAACAGTATCCGTGCCTTAGTGGCGACACTTCAAGTGTCCAAGACTTAGTGGAGACACTTCAAGTGTCTGGAACTTAGCAGAGACACTCTAAGTGTTTGGGCCTTAGTGGAGACACTTCAAGTGTCCGGGCCTTAGTGGAGACACTTCAAGTGTCCAGGACTTAGCGGAGACACTCCAAGTGTCTCAGCCTTGGTAGAGACTGTCTCGCTTTGAATCTAAAGAAGCTCAAAAGAGGAAAGTTGTATATTTCTCGTCCAGTTTTCCAATGCATCCTGGATAAATTCATTCTGAGGTCATATGAAAGAGTTAGAGGTAAAACAACAGAGAGACACTTGCACTGTCTCGGCCAAGGCCGAGACAGTTAGACTATCTTAGGCTTTATAGAGCTATTTTTACTATGTTCACTTTAAATATAAAGAATAATAAAAGACAAAACTTGTAGATCTTCTCGATAGCTTTCTAATGCATCTTGGATTAACTTATTCTGAGATCAGATGAGAGAGTTAGAGGCAAAACAGTAGAGAAACACTTGCATTGTCTCGGCCAAGACCGAGACAGTTGGACTATCGTGAACCTTATAGAGCTGTTTTAACCATGATTTGTTTTAAATATGAAGATTAAGACAAAAGTTGTAGAGCTTATTGTTATCTTTCCAACACATCTTGGATCAACTTATTCTGAGATCGTATGAGAACGATAAAGCCAAAATACCAAAGACAGTACAAACTGCCTCGGAATTCCGAGACAATGTTGGTGTCTCAAAGAAGAATAAAGATTTTGATCATGATTCGATTCAAAAATGAAAAGCTCAAAAGACAAAAGTTATATATCTCTTCGTCAGCTTTTCAATGCATCTTAAATCATTTCGTTTGGAGGTCATATGAGAGAGTTAGTGGGAAAACAGCGGAGATAGTCTAACTATCTCGGCCAAGGCTGAGACACCCAAGGTGTCTCGGCCATGGCCGAGACACTCGGATTGTCTCCCGGCCTAAAAACGTTGTTTTGAGGCTGTTTCGAAGCTGTTTCGCCCGTTAACTGACTGGATTTTGTTCCAACTGATTTGAAGTTATCCTAGAACATGATGAAGTGGTTATAACTAAAGATAAGAGGGAACCGGCCGTTATTATCCAAAAACAAGACTCCTGAAGCCTATAAATACAGCCATAGGGCTTTCATTTATACAGATCTAGAATTCTCGAGCTTTGGCGAAGTCTTGCTGAATCAGAGATTGAGGAGAACAAATTTCAGAGAGGAGGAGGAGATCGGATCGAGTTCTTCAACATAAGGAAGAGGGGTTCGTTATATCCATAGCCCGGTTCCTTCTCTTAAGATCGTACCTAGCTGCGATCTCAAAAAGAGTGGTTATCTTGCTATTACCGTTGCTTTAGTTTCTTGATTCCTTCTCGAATCAACAAAACTCCGAATTGATCTGATCGCTTGGTAGTCCATGGATATTAATGTACCCGGCACAAACAAAGATCCCATGCAAGCAACGGTAGATAAATATCTGTTGCGTTTGTTTGAGAAGAGTTGTAATTTTCTTTATTTTATTGTGTAGGGAGATCTTATAAAAAGATCAGACTTTTAAACTTATTATAACGACTAAAGCTGTAATAAGTTGCACAATGAAAACATCAACTTTCCACTTAAACATCTACAATATCTCTTCTGTCAGGGTGTTTTCCACCTGATGAGAGCTGGGAGGCTTCAAGAGTGAAGCCTCATCAAATGTGATATTTCTACTCACCACAATCTTCTTATCAACTAGATCCCAAAGCTTATAACCTTTTACACCATGCTTGAAACCCATAAAGATGGCCATTTTAGCTTGAGGTTCCAACTTATCAGATTTGACATGATAAAATATAGGGCATCCAAAAACCTTGAGCTGATCATAGTCATGTGTCGGTACTCTCGGTCGCATCTTCATAAGGGTCTTCCCCTCTAACGCTGATGAATGCATCCTATTAATAAGGTAGCTCGCATATGTAAGTGTCTTAGCCCAAAAGATCTTCTATGAATCACTCTATGATAACAAACATTGGATATTCTCTAGTAAAGTCCAATCTAACCTCTCTGTCACCCCATTTTGCTGTAGTGTATGACTAACTGTGAAGTGTCTTTCTATGCCCTCGTCTCGACGTAGTTGCTGAAAAGGTATCTGAAGTATACTAACCGTCGTTTTTGGATCTCAACTTCTTGATCTTTCTTCCTATTTGCAGTTCCAATCTTGTTTTCTACTCCATAAATATCTCTAGAACTTTACTCTTCTGTTTCATGGTATATACACAACAACGCCTAGAATAATCATCCGTAAAAGTGACGAACCAATATCGCCCACCAAGTGATTCTGTCTTGGTAGGACCCCATACATCCATGTGCACGTAGTCAAAGATGTCGTTAGTTTTATGAATGATTATCCCGAACTTCGCTTTAGTCTTCTTACTAAGAATACAGTGTTCATAGAATTTAATTTTCCCACTCTTGGCTCTTTTTAATAATCCCTGCTTGCACAATGCCTGCAGTGACTTTCCTCATGTGTGCCCAAGTCTAAAATGTCAAAGTCTACATCTGAATCCTGACAGAAATAAGATTTTTCTTCAGTTAAGGAACAAACCTTACTTCAGTCAACTCTCTAACAACTTTATCGTGCACCCGAATCCTGACAGTACTTATCCCACAAATGCCACAGGACTGATTGTTTCCCATGATCACCACACCCTCATCGAGCTTCTCAAAAGATGCAAATCAATCTCTCCAGGGAGTCACATGATAAGTAGCCCCAAAATCCAGCATCCAATCCGAAGCTTCCATATGGTTAATCTCTGGAGTAATACAAAGAGAAAAGCAAGAATCATCGGAATCATTATCATTTCTAGCAATATTGACCTCACTGGCCTTCGGGCCATTCTTCTTGCTATTCTCCTTCTCTCTCAGTTTCGAACAATCTCTCTTCCAATGTCCTTGTTCTCTGCAAAAAGTACACTGGATTTTAGCAACTTGATAGTGTCCTCTTGATTTTCCTCTAGACTTTGACCTATCTCGATTACCATCTCTAGGATAGGGACTCCTTCCTCTTGTTGACAAGGCTTCTCCTAAAGTACTAGCTCTGGAATATTCTTTATTCTTCCTCCTTAAATCAAAATTTGTCAATGCATTTGTAACTTCACTACAGGCGATGGAAGATCTACCATTCAACAATGTAAGCACAAAGGTGACAAAATCCTCATTGGGTAATGAGCCTAACAAAATAATCACCTTGTACTCATCCAATATCTTCTCATTAATATTTGCCAAGTCCGACAATAACTTTGTATAGTTGTTCACATGATCTACAAGTGAGGTATCGCTGGACATCTGGAATCTAAATAATCTCTGCAGCAAGTGCAACCGATTCTCAACACTCTTTGTAAGATATTTGTTATTGAGAATCTTTCATATTTTCATCGCAGACGTTACTCCAATAACATCATATTTCAACACTTGTTCTAATCAATACCTAATCACCCCACAAGCATTTATATTCTTTTTGTCCCACATCGTCTCATCATATTTAGGTGGCCCGTCATGGGCCATTATCGTCTCTTCTAAGTTTTGAGCATTAAAGCATCCTGCACATCACTCATCCATAACCAAAATTAATTTTGTCATCATACTTCACAACACTGATCTTCATATTCTGAAGTGCAACCTGAACTGTACTCGAAAAAGCCTTGCTACTATCATCACTTTCTTCTGTCATTACTTACTAACTCCAAATTGTAGAGGAAAATTTTGAAAATGATAGAGTTGAGAAATTACCCAAATTGAAACCTAGATAGGATTCCAAAACGAACTTCCAACCACACGAGGAAGGCGAGATCTCCAATGGCAACTCTACAACTCTACCTCCACTGAAACATAGATCTCCAAAATCCAAGCTTCCAACATCAAATTTTTCTCCACCTAAATCAAACACCTAGATCTAAAACTTTACTCTGATACCACTTGTGCTAAATGGAAGCAGATTCAATCCACAACAAGTCGGTAAGCAATGCACAAAGAATATAAAGAGCACAATCCACAATATAAACAACCAAGATCAAGCGTAAACATAGAGAATTATGTGGTTCGTCAAGATGCCTACGTCCACGGGGAGAGAATGGAGAGATTTCACTATATAAAGGAGAAATATAATGGGTTACAACTCTCAAACAATCAAAATAACCCTCACTAACAAGATCTCACTTACCTCCAAAGAATCTCCCTCTCAAAGTGCTCAATCAAATCTAAAAAACGCTTATATTTATAGCCGTCGTGCCCTTCTAATATATAAACCCTAAATCTAAAACATAATAGGAAATTGTTTTCTCCTTGATCGGTCGACCGATACATATGTTTGGTAGATCGACTAGAGAGAATTTTCCACCTGCTGTTGTGCATGATTTTTGGTCAACTAATTATGTTGATCAGTCGACCGACCATAGAGAATTTTCCACCTGCTGTTGTGCATGATTTTCTAATTTTCACAAAGGCTCAATTTTCCACCTACTGCTGTGCATGATTTTCTAATTTTCACGAAGGCTCTTTCAATAATATGTTTTTCACTTTCTAGATTGAAACCAGATGTTATTAATTGAAGGTTGAAAAAGTAGGATAACAGTAAATTCTCATGCATTTGAAGGGCTATTGGAAAATTAAACAAGCATGAAATGTCTCACATATTGACAGTTTCTGATGCACCGAAAACTGGGCTATTTCACCATGTTACTGCCTTCAAGAAAAAAACTACTTTAAATATGTATATTGTGGGATATGAACTTAGGTTATTTCGATGTCATCTTAAAATCTATTTTAGGGCATCAAAACTTCGAAGTTGTGATGAGGGTTAAGGGCTATATTTTTGTACTCGACAAGATAGAAGAAACTTAGCGATATATGAAGTATCGAACAATAGGAAAAACACTAAAATCGATATGCAAGATGGTAGAAAATGAAATACTCACTTGCACCTTTTGCAGCCACAGCCTCCTGATAGACATCTGTTACAAATAGGATTTGAGATGGCTTATCTACCCCCACTGACTGCGATATCTCAAAGTAATTCCGAGATTCTCTTTTGCTCCAATCGAATATACTCTTCAACAACACCAGATATAATGCAACAACTTTGAAGCTTGGGATAATTATGCAAAAGAACTGCTTTCATACCCCACATTAGGGGCTTTTTGGTTCACTTCTTTTATTAAAAAAGGTTTCGGGAAAAATGCTTGACAGTGGGATTTTCATAAATAATAGTTTTCATTAGGTTTTTTTAAACTATGTTTGGTTCACCAAAAATTTATAAAAATATTTTCTAGAATGTAGTGAAAATGGGGTATTTTATGGAAATCAATTTTCTCTCCCTATGGGTAGAAGCTGCCTAGAAATCTAACACATTAAATTAAATAATATTTTTTATACAATACTTATTTCCACTTATCATCCCTTTTTCTATAAAGTTGATTTTCCTTTTTTCATATTTTGAGCCCAACAAAGTAAAAACAAGAAAAGACTAGGGGTGTCCAAAAAGCGCGCCGGCCCGGAGCCCGGCCCGGAAACCCGGGCCAAGTCCGGGCTCCGGGCCGGGCCCGGGCCACCTTTTTGGTGCCCGGTCTGGCCCGGAATAGTGTTTTTATTTTTTATTTTTTTTATATGTATTATATATGTATATTATATGTATATTATATGTATATATAATATATTTTTATATATGTATAATATATGTGTATATATAATATATGTATATATAATATATTTCTATATATGTATAATATGTGTGTGTATATATACTCTCTCTTATATATGTATAATATATGTATGTATGTATATATATACTCTTTCTTATACTATACATGTATATATAAGTATACTCTCTCTTATATATGTATACTCTCTCTTA
>BQKN01063163.1:0-37944 GCA_022839385.1 Asparagus kiusianus
CAATCGTCTCGACCGTGAACAGCTTCATCTCCTTCCGGATGTAATCACTCAAACCCGCCATGTACTTCATAAAAACAGAGTACTCTTCCATCATAATGTTGAGGACCATCACCTATTGTTGAAACTCTGTAGTGTACTCTTGAACGGTTTGATTGACTCTTTGGTGCAAGCCATACCACTTGTACCAACGCTCCTCAAGAAATCCCATCGGGTAGAAATGCTTCCTCAGTAGCTCCTTAAACTTGTTCTATGATACCGTCTTCTTCTCCTGCTTGCAGTAGGATTTTCACTACGTTAATGCGTGTCCTAAAAGCTTCAAAGTCACGAACACAAGCTTCTCCTTGGATGAATATCCGTAGAGGGTAAAATACATCTCCATCCGCTTGATCCAATCATCAACCCTCTCGACGTTGACACTCCCATCATAAACATGAATCTCTACCTTAAAGTCTATCTTTAAATTCTGGTAAGAACCCTTACCCCCTTGATGCGGAACAGATTTGACAATCTCGGCCTCCCTATCGGAATCAGATTCCTCATCTTCTCCATCGGACTCCATAAGTTTCTTCTTGCCTTTCGAAGAAGATTCTTCCTTTTGTCCTTTTCTTAGAAGATATTGACGAGCTGTGTGAGAGTCGAACTCATTGTCTCCATCTGTTTCTCCAATGCATCTAGCCTCGCTGAACTATCTCCTTCAGTTATCTTCTTCTTCCTTAATTTCTGGACTCCTTCCAATAAAATAAGGACCTCGCCTAGCTTCTTGTATTACGATCGAGTCAGGACCATATACAGGATGCCTCTTTCACAGGATCTGATCGCTCTGATACCAACCTGATACGAGTCGTCGTGCGAGCACATTTGATAGTGGAATTATCAAAGATGGGTTGAGAAGAGAATGATAGAAACATAAGAATAATTCAGTATGTGGCAAAGGAAAATACCCTCTCTAGATTATGAGTATAAAAAGATTACAATTCTGAAAAGATTACAATTCCTCTATCACAATCTCACTAGAATCGAGAACAAACTCTCAATTCTCTCTAAACCCTAATCTCTCTTTATTAAAACCTCTCTTTGGTTACATCTCATTGATTAGAAAACCTAAACAACCCCTTTTATAGGTGTAACAACGTGAGTGACAAAGTGGTAAATAACCAAGCCCAAACCTTAAAAGAATTCGTGCAAACAGAAACCCAAATGAACTAGGAAACCGTCGATGAGTCGACTCATAAACATGCATGAGTCGACTCATGCCAAGTGAGTCGACTCATGATGAGGTGAGTCGACTCTTTAGAAACTTTCAACAAAACGGCTGGGTTTCGTGAGTCGACTCATGATAGGCATGAGTCGACTCAACCTGATGAGTCAACTCATGTACATGTATGAGTCGAGTCACGGGTTGAAAACTGGATGCTTTGGTTCTTCGATTCGCTGTCTCATTCCACGCTTCAACTAGCGTTCCATTGTGTTTAGTACACCTCTATTCTCAAGTTACCATGAGAATCATCTATCCTCAAGCTCGCATGAGGATTGCTAAGTTCCAAAGAGAATATACACATGTATCAATATATATCTCATTAATAAATGTTTTATAAAACACCTTCTTTGAATGTTTTAGTGCATGACATATTCTCTGATTTAATTCAGTAGCATTTCTCTGGAAATCGAGCTGCTTCTCAATGGATAACTCCTCAATCTCATCTTCCTTTGGAAAAGCATCATCAATAGCATTTGATATAATTTAGAATTTTAAAAAAATACTAAAGTTAATAGTTATAAGGTAAATAGTAACAATTGGTCAGCTACAGTTCACAAATATTACGTAAAATATCATAGTTAATAGCTATAGTTCATATATAGGAAGTAAAACTTAATAGTGAATTAAGTAAAATTAACATATGTTTAACAAATTTAACAGTTTGTGTGATATACTTAATAATTAAAACTATAAACTTAACATACAGTGGTTAAGAGCTTATCAATCCTACTGAGGATTTCTTCTTTTCTTCTATAGGATTTTTCCTCCTTTTGGCTTTCTTCTCCTCGACAACATTTTGCGGAGAAGGTTACAAATGATGCTTTTTTACTAGGAGTGATGAAATCCCTTTTCTTCTAAAACATTAGCATATCATCTTCCCTCATATTTGGCCTTCTAATGGATATTTTTGACCCATGGGCTAAATTCAGCCATAGGTCTTTAAACTATAGCTATGATTGCTTTTCTAGCTTTTGTAGCTATTATGTCCTTTCGGAGCGATCTAGACTTCTCTCCAATTATCACCCAGTTAGTTAGTGGTGGCTTGAATCTATTGCTTAGAGCATAATTTTTAATCCCTGTTATTTCGTAGTACCAAAACTACAAATAAATTGTTCATATTTATCAGTTAACATGCACTAATTATCTGTTTTACGTGAAACAAGCAAACATTCACATGTAGTGTGACAGTTTAACATGAATAACTCAAATTTAGCATGCAATATTCATAGTTAAACATACAAATATTATGATGCATCAAGTTTCTTTAACATGAACTTGTAACTATTAGCATTCTTCAAATATAGTTAACGCTAAGCATAAAAAGATTCACATGTACTGAGTTACTTCAATATGAACCGGTTAAGCTTAATAATCATCAACTATAGCTCCCAAAATACATTGAAACATTCACATACATTAGTTAATTGATAACAAAAAAAGTTAATATAACTTACTGGAATCAGAGGCATGCATCTAGGCCATACACAACCCCTGGTTTGTTCAATCCTTCTCTTGCAATTTGAATGCCTTTTTTTGTCTGATCATAAATGAATTTCCCCCACGCCATATTCTTTGCTCTATCAATGCAACCAACATACTTAAACAAGAGCCTAGGGATACCTGGCACACTGCTAGGACATCAAATCATTGAACATTGATAAAGAATTTGTAACACTACAAAGTCCTCAATATCCTTCTTCTTTTTTGATTCAATAAGAGATTCAAGCAAGCCTTCTACATATCTTCGCATATTCTTTGCTGCTTCTTTATCTTTCTTCTTTCTAGTAAATTGATCAGTAAAGTACTCCTTCTAAATCCTAGTGTGAAGATCTCTATTGCTGTAAATTATTTTTCTATCAATTGGGAGACTAATGTGATTATGAACCTAGTCCAAATTAAAATTAACTATCTTTTTTCCCACTGGGCATCGAGCAGAGCAAACATCACTTCTACTTATTTCTCAAGGGTGTACCTCTTGTATGCATCCCAGTGCCACCGCTTCTCAGTTCAAGTACTTTTATAAAGTCATAATATACGCTAAAACTAGCGATAGGCCTAATTTCTATAGTATGACCATAATTTTTTCCTGTAATAGTTAATTTAAATCACTTAACACCAATCTATTTAAACTTAACATTCAATAGCCAATAGTAACAACCAACAATAAAATTTAACAATTATGCTATAAAACCTTAACAACCATTCACTAAAATTGATATCAATTAATAAAACTTAACATATAATATGTAGAGTCAAATATCAGATACTAATATGAGCAACCAAATTTCGGACTTAATAGTTAATTAGAAACTTTAACATGTTTTGACAAAACATAACAACCAAACATTCATCTGTAACATCCATATGTTAAATTTCATAGATATAGGCACTTAGTTCACAATACCCCAGCATCCTTCCATACAATAATTTTCATGGTTTTTCCAAGTAAAATTTAGACAATTCTTCCAATATAGTTTGACATTTTTTGTAACATATTCCACATTTTTGCTAAAAAAATAAAACAAAATTTAACGTGAACTTACTTCTTTTTAGATTTCTCTACATGCTGTTTTGAACTTAGATTTTCCCTTTTTCTACATGGTAACCCCATTTGCATTCCCAACAAGGTTTAGGTGGCTTCATCAGTGCTGTCATTCCCTGATGATGAAGCATGGGTGGACGAAGACATGGAGTGAGATAGGAGAGAAAAGGTTCTATGAATAGTCTTCGATAGCGAGGAGGGATCTTTAACACTCTTCAGCAGTAAGAGGGGATCTTTAATACTCTTTGAAGGTGAGGGGGATCTTTAACGCTCTTAGAAGGTAAGTGTTATTGTGACGCCCCAGGGTTCACACAAGGTTGTAGTCCCAGGTAAAACCCGGATAGTCAAACCTGCCAAGCACCAACCATGCTACGACATGTTGCACCATCACAATTACTATCTCTCTAGAGAAAACAATAAATAGGTGAAGGTACGGACAAGCAAAAATAGAAATAGAAAAACACCGAATGTACACAGAAGAAGCATATGAAAAATCAATAATGAGCCCAGCTAGTATGAATTAGATATACCTCTGAATCTGAACTGAATCTCAAAAACAATGAGTCACATAAATAAAGTCTCACAATAGCTCTCAACTCTATAAAACAAAATGCCAATCTAGATTCTAAAAATAATCAACTATATGTGGAGTTCTGTAATAACTACAAAAATATGATAAGTAACTAAATGGACAACTAAGAAGTCCCATCAACCTGCTACTCTCCGTGCGCTAGACTCGCTGCCTGAAAGGGGGGGACAACGAGCGTCAAAACGCTAGTGAGATCATCACTACCTCTCCGCAGGAGAAGGGGTAGGAGTACATAGAAAATTGAGTCGGTAAATACATATATCAAATCATTCATATTACTATCTATGAATGAAAAACAAATAATCAATGATAAATACCCTAATCTCCAACATAAAGAATAACCATCTCATATCGAACTACGTCCGAGTGACCTGCTCTAATATAAGAGGATATTAACAATTACTAAAACAAATATATCTGCCGTTCATAACGGGTGCATCAAAATCTCAAAGGAAATTCCCTACTCGCGGGCAATCAATCATAGAAGTAAAGCCTACAACTGATCAAATATCTATGTGTGCATCATCTTGTACTATAGCGATACTTTTGTAATGCTCGTTACTCAATCGCTCTGCAGCAATAAGGTTTATTATTTTCCTATTCCGGATACATATAATAACGATACTATTGTAATACTCTTACTCAATCGTTTTGCGACAATAGGATTTATTATTTTCCTATTTCGGATACATATAATAACGATACTATTGTAATACTCTTACTCAATCGTTCTACGGCAAATAGGTTTCATCTCCCTATTTCCGGATACGTGTAGAACATTATTATTCATAGGTCAATAAATTTGATCGACGAACCAAAACCAACCCTCAACAACATGCACAGCCAAAACAAACTGTCGGTCGACCGTGGCGATCGACCGCGACGAGCTCCAGAGACAACCCAGGTCTCTGTCCTGCACGCGGTCGACCATGAACCAAATTTCCAGTTTCTCATGTGTCGTGTTCTCGTCGTGTTTTTGTGGTTCAAACATGATAAAAACTTCATGAAACTTGCACACAAGCAAGGTACAGCAGATAGAAATATCTGAAAATAAATCAACATATCAAATCATGATTTTATGCATTAGATTTATATTCAAAGCCCTAAAACATGCATAAAAACTCAAAACAACAAATCAAACTTCTTTCTTTAGTTTAATCACATTTTAAAATCATCATTAGATCTAAATCATATCTATAAAAATGTTCTCAACCTTTTTAGCATAAAAAGACCTAATCTTTATACATATAATACAAAAGAATTTTCTTTTATACATAATCTATTCGTTTAGGCTCTACAAAACATGTTTAAATCTCTTTAAAATATTTTGAAAACTATGAGGGAGACTAGTAGAGATGATACTTGCTTGGGGTTGTAGGAAAGCTTGTTAGAAGCAACGTCGAAGGAGATCTCCACTCCAAAAACCAAAAATTAACAAAAACCCAACTTGAAAGCCTTCAATTTTCTCCAAGAATTCATAATAGGGTTTATGAGGGTTTGTTGGCTATTAGGGTTCTTAGATATGATAAAAGAAAGGAATTTTCATAAAAAAAGATAGGTAGTTATAGAGGCAAAGCCAAAACAAACCTGTTTGACCCGAACCAAGAAACCTAGTCTGACTAGGAAAATAACCTTTTGTATTTAGGCTGTAACTTTCTCATCTGACCTCTGAATGAGGTGATCTAAGACTTGTTGGAAATCTGTTGAAGAGACCTACAACTTTGTTCCTTTACATGTTTCCAAATTCTTACTGCATCGATGTGAAAAATATAAAAACTCATAACTGGTTATTTTTCCCAGATTTTCACTGTTTTGGCCTTTGTGCATGTTTTGTGCATTTGCACTCATACTTTCACAAATATATATTGAATTAATCCCAAATAAATTCTTATCATATCCAAACTCACTATATAACATATTTATCATTATTTATCATAAAATATTCAAATTTACGAGGTTTTACATTCTTCCCCCCTTAAAAGAATTTCATCCCTAAAATTCCACAATCGCATCTCAAAGCTTAAAAACTAGGAAAACACAATAAGAATGTGTAATTCATATTAAGAATTCCTTCTGCACCCATCTCATAGTATTAGCAAAATGATATTTAAAGTTAACAACCTAGAATGCAAACATTCTCCCCTAAATCCCTAATTAAATGAAATTGGTACGTCGAGCGAAATAATCCAAACAAGGAAACCATCATGTATATACCATATGTTTCAAATGATAAAGGATCAGGTGACAATATCTCCATTCTAGTATTAAAGATAAATATAAATGTTGTTAAACAACATAGATAAAGACTACTATCAAAGCATATAAGCATAAGAATTTATCAACATCATACCTGTCCAAACAGGTGCGGGTAGTCATGATGAACATCCTCCTCGCGCTCCCAAGAAATCTCTTCGACTCCTTGCCGGTTCCACTGAACTTTCACAAATGGAATGATTTTATTCCTAAGCTTTTTATTCTCTCTAGCAAGTATGCATACCAAAATTTCTACGATAGTCAGGTCATCCTGAATCTCAATCTCTAGTGAATCAATCACTCTCTGTTGCTTATCATCCCGCAGATGCTTCTTAAGCATTGAAACATGAAAGACATCGTGTACACTCGACATCGATGCTAAAACATCTAACCTGTAAGAAGTAGCTCCAATGCGCTCGATGATCCTGAAAGGACTAACATATCTCGGGGCAAGCTTTCTCATCTACCGAATCACTGAACGCCCTTCATCGGTGATACTTTCAACCTAACTGAGTCTCCGACCTGGAACTCTAAAGGTCGTCTCCTCTGATTTGCATAGCTCTTTTGCCGACTCTGCGCCGTAAGAATGCGCTCTCGAATCAATGCTACCTGCTTTGTGGTCTGTCTAACTAACTCTGGACCAACCCATAAACTATCCTCTGGCTCTGCCAAACATATAGGTGATCTGCAAGGTCTCCCGTACAAAGCTTCATACGGTGCCATCTTGATGGTAGCTTGATAACTATTATTATATGCAAATTCAATCAGTGGGATGTGATCCTCCCAGCTACCTTGAAAATCCATAATGCACGCTCTTAGCATGTCCTCTAAGATCTGATTCACCCTCTCGGTCTGACCATCTGTCTGGGGGTGAAAAACGGTGCTAAATGACAACTGACTGCCAAAAGTATCCTGGAAACTCCTCTAAAAATGAGATGTGAAGCCTGAGCCCCGATCTAATACAATCGTCTCCGAAACTTTATGCAATCTAACAATCTCCTAAATGAAGATCCTCGCATACATATCTGCCGTATAAGTCATCCTCATTGGTAAGAAATGTGCAGACTTAGTCAATCTGTCCACTATAACCCAAATAGAATCATTTCCTTCCTTTGACTTAGGCAACCCCACTATGAAATCCATGGAAATATCTGCCCACTTCTACTCAGGAATGAGTAAAGGCTGTAGGGTTCCTGTATGTCTCTGATGTTCTTCCTAAATTTGTCGGTAGGTATAACACTTAACCACATAATCTACAATCCCTCTGCGCATACCACTCCACCAAAAATGCCTCTTCAGATTCTTATACATTTTCCTTGTGCATGGATGCACTGTATATCTGTTACGATGTGCCTAAACTATCGCAAAATAAGCCATACCCTCCGGGTCTGCATTAAAACACCTCGTAGTCCTGCTAATGACGTGTCCACATAAATGACAAATGTCGTATCACTGTTTAGAACAGTCAAAATTATTATTGTAGTCTATCTAGTCTTAATAGTCTTAAAGGCTTCCTGGCACCCTGGGCCCAAAGGAAACTATACACCCTTCTTTGTAAGGTGTGTAAGTAGTATCACAATTTTTAAAAAGTCCTGAATGAACTTTCTCTCATACCATACTAAAACTACGAACCCCTGTAATGGTTCTTAGTGGCTCCCAATCTAGTACAGCCTCAATAATGGCTGGATCCACTGTTATGCCCCACCTGCTGATGACATGGCCTAAAAATCTGATCTCCTGTAGCCAAAACTCGTATTTGCTGAACTTAGTGTATCACTGATGCCTCTAATATCGACTGTTCGCTATCCTCGAAATGCTAATAGAGGATACCGCTCGCACTCTAACTCCGATCTCGAAAAGATAATGATGTCGTCAATAAAATGACTACGAACTGGTCCTAACATAGACGAAAAACCCGGTTCATCAAATCCATGAATACCGCGGGTGCATTGATCAGCCCAAATGGCATGACAAGAACTCAAAAGACTCATATCGAGTCAGAAAAGGCGGTTTTAGGAATATCCATTTACCGCACTCGCAACTGGAAATAACTAGAACGAAGATCATTCTTCGAGAAATGCTGCGCTCCCCGCAGCTAGTCGAACAAGTCATAAATCCTCGATCGAACAAGTCATAAATCCTCGATAGTGGATTCGTGATCCGGAAAATGACCTTGGTCAACTCACGATAATCTATACATAATTACATGCTACTGTCCTTCTTCTCTACGAAGAGGACCAGTGCTCCCATGAAAATGACTCCGACAAATAAAACCCTGAGTTAACAACTCATCTACCTGAGTCTGTAGCTCTCTCCTCTTAGCGGGTGCCATAAGATATGATAGGGTGCTCGGTAAATTGGTACGGTGCCTGCTACAACTCGATGCAAGAAACAACCTCTCTCACTAGAGAAAACGTAGGTATGTCCTAAACGATATCCTAATACTCTGAGACAACTCCAGTCTCGCTCAAAACTACACCCCGATCCTGTATCATCACCTCTTCGACGTATTCCAAAAATAACTCCGCATTCTGATTACCCTATGAGGTTGCTACTATCTATACTATCCCAACGAATACTCACAAGCGTATCGTTTTAGCAAAACAGTCGATACTGATATTGTAGGATGATAACCATTTCATACCAAGAATGACGTCAAAATTCAACATCCACAAAACGACCAGGTCAAAGATAAACTCAAACTCATTTATACTGATGACACACCTCCTACATATACTCTCTAATAAGGACACCTCCCCTAGAGGAGTACAAACTGATAATGGAACGTCTAGATGCTACGCTACAAGCTAATGTCTAATCATGACATCATGATAGATAAAAAAATTGCGAAGCTTCTGAATCAACAAGATTCAAGATGGATAAGAATTTACTACGAAAACTCTGCTCGCACTATGATCACGTGGCGCGTCTACATAAATTCTGCTGGTGGCCGACGCCTGCTGCGCTACTGGCGGTGAAACACATGGGTCCATCTAACACTGATGAAAATTCTGAATAGCGTAATTCTGGCCTATAGGCCTCTAAATCCTCAGAATAACCGGTAGCACATCTATCCTCCGATGCTGGTCGTAACTGTTGCCCTAAGATTATTGATCATGATCTCTATCATGCTAGTCTCCTGCCGGTGTACTACGACAATTCTTCACTCTATGTTCGATCTTGTTATAATTATATCATGTGTCCCGAATCATGCGCTGTTGCGGTGCTATCAAATCATGTTGTGCTATCTTTTTATAATATCTTTGTTGCTGATGGTAAAAATATCCTTACCCCGTTGCTGGGGTCCTGTGGATCCCATAATAGGCCTCTTGCCCTTGTCATTACCATCATGCTAGTATTGATTTCATAATTAACTATAGGCATAGGCACATCTCACTGTTTTAAGCAAACTAGCTCTAACTGCTTGTCGAAGAAGTAAACAAAATTTTCCAAAATAAGTGATATTCACTATCCCGACGAAAATCTGAAATCGTAGCTATCCTTTGCTGCTATTCTCTGGTGATATCCTCTGTGCTGAATATATTTAACCTTTGGTTTGGTACTGAGTCAACGTTAAGAAATTTTTACATATTCCTTTTTATTTATAAGCTGCATATGAATCTAGTGTGCCCTGCACTATGGTGTTCTCAGTATCCTAAATCTTTCTTATTCTTACAGAGCTATGCCTCCTGCTCTGTATCTCTATCAACAAATGGTTGTGGTGATAATATAATCATTAGTATTACCTCTTCAATAGGTACAATTAGTATAACGGGTAGTGAAACTCCAGAAAATGTAATATAGCTCGCTACTCCCTCCTCGAGTGTTTCTAGTCTCTGTTTCTACAAACGGGGCATAAAGTCGATCAAATACTGTGGAGCCTGCTATGGCTCAGACTCTACTTGCCCAGCTCTCCGGGTACGAGTTTTATCTCGACCGTATTCTCGTCCCAACATTCATAATATCGAGAGGAGAGCTTATGATCACAGTAAGTGAGATCGCAAACATATATATATATATATATATATATATATAAAACGTATCACAATACGTATTCATAATATATAGTATTAATGCAAATACTTTAAATCAACATAAAATAATTGTCATAAATTTTTTTTGAAATTTTGAGATATACGTACATATCGTCCTCACTCTTTCTAAGAATTCCTAACGGACTCTATACGTGAATCCTAGGAAACTCTATCCTAGCTCCATAATTTGACACAGGAATGATTCTAAGGATGATGGAACTAGAGCTCTGATACCAACTGTGACACCCCAGGGTTCACACAAGGCTACAGTCCCAGGTAAAACCCGGATTGTCAAATCTACCAAGCACCAAACACCATGCTACGACATGTTTCACCATTACAATCACTATCTCTCTAGAGGAAATAATAAATAGGTTAAGGTACGGACAAGCAAAAATAGAAATAGAACAACACCGAATGTACACAGAAGAAGCATATGAAAAATCAATAATGAGCCCAGCTGGGATGAATTAGATATATCTCTGAATCTGAACTGAATCTCAAATACAATAAGTCACATAAACAAAGTCTCACAATAGCTCTCAACTCTATGAAACAAAATACCAATCTAGATTCTAAAAATAATCAACTACATGTGGAGTTCTGTAATTACTACAAAATATGATAAGTAACTAAATGGATAACTTAGAAGTCTCATCAACATGCGACTCTCTGTGCGCTAGACTCGCTGCCTGAAAGGGGGGAAAACAACGAGTGTCAAAGCGCTAGCGAGATCATCACTACCTCTACCCACGGGAAGGGGTAGGAGTACATAGAAAATAGAGTTAGTACCTACATATATCAAATCATTCATATTACTCTCTATGAATGAAAAACAAATAATCAATGATAAATACCCTAATCTCCAACATAAAGAATAACCATCTCATCTCGAACTACGTCCGAGTGACCTGCTCTAATATAAGAGGATATTAACAATTGCTAAAACAAATATATCTGCCGTTCATAACGAGTGCATCAAAATCTCAAAGGAAATACCCTACTCGCGGGCAATCTATCATGGAAGTAAAGCCTATAACTGATCAAATATCTATGTGTTCATCATCTTGTACTATAGCGATATGTTTGTAATGCTCGTTACTCAATCGCTCTGCGGTAATAGGGTTTATTATTTTCCTATTCCGGATACATATAATAACGATACTATTGTAATACTCTTACTCAATCATTCTGCGGCAATAGGGTTTATTATTTTCTTATTACGAATACATGTAATAACGATACTATTGTAATACTCTTACTCAATCGTTCTGCGGAAAATAGGTTTCATCTCCCTATTTCCGGATATGTATAGAATATTATTATTCATATGTGTTTATCAATTTTACTCGTGTCGAAAGTGTGTAATTCTAACACAATCTAGCATACATGCACCAATCTCAGTGTGCGTGTCCACCTCTGAAATTTACCATCATCCCTTAACAGTCAAATAACATCGTAGTCTATCATCATAAGGTCGATAAATTTGATCGACGAACCAAAACCAACCCTCAACAACATGCACAGCCAAAACAAACTGGCGGTCGACCGTGGCGGCAGACCGCGACGAGCTCCAGAGATAACCCAGGTCTCTGTCCTACACGTGGTTGACCGTGGCGGTCGACCGACCATAAAACAAATTTCCAGATTCTCATGTTTCGTGTTCTCGTCGTGTTTTTGTGATTCAAACATGATAAAAACTTTATAAAACTTGCATACAAGCATGGTACAGCAAATAGAAATATCTGGAAACAAATCAACATATCAAATCATGATTTAATGCAAAACCCTAAAACATGCATAAAAGCTCAAAACAACAAATCAAACTTCTTTCTTTAGCATCATTAGATCTAAATCACATCTGTAAAAATGTTCTCAACCTTTTTAGCATAAAAAGACCTAATCTTTATACATATAATACAAAAGAAATTTTTTTATACATAATCTATTCGTTTAGGCTCTACAAAACATATTTAAATCTCTTTAAAAATGTTTTGAAAACTATGAGGGGATTAGTAGAGACGATACTCGCCTAGGGTTGTAGGAAAACTTGTTAGAAGCAACGTCGAAGGAGATCTCCACTCCAAAAGTCAAAAATCAACAAAAACCCAACTTGAAAGCCTCCAATTTTCTCCAAGAATTCAAAATAGGGTTTATGAGGGTCTGTTGGCTGTTAGGGTTCTTATATATGATAAAAGAAAGGAATTTTCATAAATAAATATAGGTATTTATAGAGGCAAACCCGAAACAAACCTGTTTGACCCGAACCAGGAAACCTAGTCTGACTAGGAAAATAACCTTCTTTATTTAGGCTGTAACTTTCTCATCCGACCTCTGAATGAGGTGATCTAAGACTTGTTGGAAAGATGTTGAAGATATCTACAACTTTGTTCTTTTATACTTTTCTAAATTCTTTCTGCATCGATGTGAAAAACATAAAAACTCATAACTGGTTATTATTCCCAGATTTTCACTATTTTGGCCTTTGTGCATGTTTTGTGCATTTGCACTCATATTTTCACAAATATACATTGAATTAATCTCAAATAAATTATTATCATATCCAAACATCAAAATATATTATTTTTCACTATATAACATATTTATCATTATTTATCATAAAATATTCAAATTTACGTGGTTTTATAGTTATTAGTTGTCGTTCGACGCTGATGGTTCCTGATTGTGCACCGGCTGCTGAGAGTGGTTAACTACTTCAAACTCATTGCAATTGCCATGTTTCATTCTAGATTTAGATTTTGACCATTTTTTTACTAAAATACCAAAATCCTAGATGGGGGTGTTTTTTGTTTTCCTGTTAACCTTGGGGGGGGGAGAGGAGCGATAAAGAGGGAGACAAAAAGAGAAAAATCGATTTGAGTTGAGAGTGGGCGTAGTTACTGATATCAGTAGGTAACTAGTTACCATTCAGGGGCATTTTAGGGTTTTTAGGATTTTCCTCTCCTTGTGCTAAGTTGACAGGGGAAAAGTGGCTAATTCAAACTTTTGCCTTGTATTTTGGGTTTATACACAAGGCTGAAAGTACATGGGGCTGGGGTACATCAAGATATCATATTTGGGCCTTGACACAATTTTACCCAAAAAGAATGAATTTTAATAGAATACTTATTATAATGATTTGTTAATAAAATTTACCACCAACAACTTATTTTTTAATCATGTCATCATCTTTATAAGTCGGGCGAAAGGTACCATAAGCTAACTTACCATTTAAATTGATTGGCATTATCAACTTCCCCTCTAAATTTAAACATTTAAAAGAGGTGAGCCATACTGATGAAATAAGAGAATGCAAAACATTAAATAATATATCATGTCTCGAAAATAACCATACTAAGGATTAGCAAATGATGTTGTTCCTAAGTGGTGGTCAAGCTCTAGTTTGCTCTTTTGATTTGTCGATCTCTTCTTAGATTTATTCTACAATAAATAGTTTATTAGTAAAAATAAAATGAATCTATAATCTTTGTTAATAAGAAAAATTAAAATGAAAAATACTTGTGCTGACTCAATGTGCCACTAGAAAAGAAGTGCTGTGAAATGATCAAGGTCCACCCTATTATTGACATTTAAAAACCTCTGCCAGTCTGTCATATATTTATCGTATGTTAAGGCTTTCAACTCATGCCACCTTCTGTAATCTTTGTTAATAAGGAAATTTAAAATGAAAAATACTTGTGCTGACTCAGTGTGCCACTAGAAAAGAAGTGTTGTGAAATGATCAAGGTCTACCCTATTATTGACATTTAAAAACCTGCCAGTCTGCCATATATTTATCGTATGTTGAGGCTTTCAACTCATGCCGCCACTATTTGAGGATGGCCTCAGCCTTTATGTTGAAAACTTAGTGCCATACTCTAGGATGGTCCTCAAGACAATAGTATTCTTCCAAATTTGCATACATGATAATTAGATTGATATTTTCTTTACAAAATCCTTCAATAAGAGGTCTACTCGCATTTGCTAAAACTGATTCAAGTTAGCAATGTCCAGTTTTGATTTCTCTTATTGTAAATTCAAGTGTCAGACTAGTTTCTATAATTAAAAGTTAAGTTTACATAAGATGCACCAAGATGGATTAAATATTACATGGAAAGTACACAAGGGTAAGTGACCATAACTTATTTCTACATAACAACTACTTTGCTGAACAAAAGTAGTTAACATGAAAATAATATACTTTTCTCAGCGGCTAGTAATGAAATCTACAGCACCCTCCTAGGTAGCAAAGTTTCAGAAGTAAGTATTTTTCAAATGCTTAATTGTCCTGTTTAATTAAGTATGATGACAGCTATCCACCTTTAATTGGATTGTAATTAAACAATATGTTTTGGGGATGTAGCAAGTGAAGTCTAAGAGGAGAGAATAAGAAAATAGTTTCACAAAAAAGTGATATTAATGCCTAAATTGTCCAAATAGTTGAATGATCACAATTATTTTTCCTCTACCATTTCAAGAGAATAGTGTTCATTTTGATCACTTGAAGACTCAATATACTTGTATAAACATCAGCAGGTTAAACAGTCAAACATCGGCAGGTTAAATGGTCAAAACAAAATAGAAATTTCCCCAGCAACATCTAAACATAGTCAAATTAAACAAATTTTATGTGATTATTTGAAATCTCAGTACCTGTCTTTACTTTTTTTTTGAGAGAACAGTACCTGTCTTTACTTGATACTTACTATTAGACATTAATTGGTGGGTCCAATAATTACTTTAGTAGAGGAGAAGATACATTCTACATTAACATAGATTTCAGAGCTATCTTCTTCAACACACACATGTAGATAAATTAAGTAAATTAAATCAATCAGAAAACTTAATCTAAGCAATATGTAATTGTTTAAGAAAATTCAAGTTGATAGATACACAACTATTAGAATCAAAGACATGTTTAATGGATTTGGTCATTTACAATAAAACTATTATGATCAAAGCTAATACAAACGTGCACTATACTAACAAGCTCTAGAAATCTGAATAGACCACTTTATTTAGAATGTTAAAGTAATAAAAAGTATTGAAGTAATAAATGTTATCATAAGCTCTCTCCATATATCCTCGTAGGAGCTCCATTGCAGCTCTGTACAGTTAAAGTATGGGTTGACGATATTTGCTCTCCGCACCAAACTACCGATATAATTATTAAATTTTGTCAACCATTTTCTGATCAGCAAATTATCAACCCACTGAAGAATAGTTCAAAAGCCTTTTGGTGCTTGTTCTGACTCAATCCTGCTTGCATCCTGTCCTCCCAAACCATTTAGATCAGGCTTCACACCTATGATGATAGCAATATGTTTAATATAACACATAGTGTAAATTTGAGATAGAATAGAAGGACATTATTTATTTACCTCTCTCAACCTGTCTATTCTTCTCGGTGATTGCATCATATTTTCTAGCTTGCATCATAGGCTTTAGGTCCTCTAGCCTTTTTAACGCAAGTGGGTGATTCTTCATTGCATTAGATTTCAATCTCATCGAGTCTAGAGGCGATGGTAGATGGCTAATGTCAGAATTCTTGGATCATAACTCGGCTCCCGCTTCACTAAACAAAAATGATGTTATCCATGAAGCATCTACATAATTAAAGAAGATAATCAATACGAAGAAAATCACTCATCACTATAAAAAGATTACTTACTCAATACCTGTAGAGGGTGATGGTGATGATTGCGTGTAGGGTTCGGGTGTCAAATAACATGAGCCTGAAATATCATCTATAAAAATAAAAAATAATTGATACAAACACATATCATAAATAATAAATTTATAATTTAAATATTATTGAATTATTAACACAAATCTAAATTATTAATACCTATATGAGGAGACTCTACTAGGGACGTGCCCCGAAGAAGACCTGATAATGAAATATTATCTACAAATTTGAAGAAAATAATTGGCACAAACACATCAAGAATATCTATTTTGAAATAATCCAAAGATAATGCATAATTAATACATATATGAGAATACGATGCTAGGTATACCTCCTAAAGATGACCTAAGCCTGGGGTGGTAGACCATGATAAAAAAACGTGATCCATCAAACAACCTCAAATTCTTCATCTATAAATTTGAGTTATGAGATGCAAAACAAGAAATATGTACATGCTAATAAAATAAATATTTACTTGCAATCAAATTTTTAAAGAAAATATTTAAGGACTAATTTAATTTTTAGCTCATATACCTTCTACAACTTTCTCTTTATGTTTTGCACGGGGTCATGTTTGTATTATTCTGGCTATATTTAACATTGTTTGCTTTCGCCTAGTGGTCATTGACTTTGTTTGCACATTTGACCCGGAGTCTTTGTCTGTGATTAGAATTGGAATGCCGGCATGGGTCTCTGGATCAATCATATCAAGCATGACAATCTGAGGGTTGGAGAAGTTTTGCCAAATATCATCTGATGAACCATTGGTTCATTGTCCTCATCTATATTTTTGTTGTTATTAGGAAGGACAATAGATCTTGGTTCTTTATATAATACGACCCAATTAGTTGCAACTTTTGGGTCTTTTACATAGAAGCACTGGTCCACATATTCTACGAATATGAATTTTTTGTCTAGATATATTTTCTATCGAGATTGACAAGTGTAAACCCATAATGATCCTTACACGATTTTGTTAAACTCCATCGAACCTTAAAGATCTTGCAACTACACTAGTTTTTTTACCATATTTGTAGATTATCTCTATAATATCTTCCAATTGGCTATAATATGATATATTAGCTTCAATTGAGTTCTGATATCTTTTGCTAGAAAAGCATTCTTGAATGAAACAACCCATGACCCCACTATTTTGTGTTACCCGCTTATCATCGATCACCACCATTTTAAAATTATGCTCATTAATGAGGTGTTCACTGTATTGTCTGACTTCATAATAAGGATATTAAGCATGAACTAAAATTTCTTTGGATACTAAGGTACTAGCAACAAGGTCTTGATCAACCTAAACCCAATATTAATTGAAAATAATTTAACTCAAGTTTATGGAAAATTTAATATGAAATAAAATACTAGTGCTACGCTACTTACATCATTTCTAAACCAACTGGAGAAAATCTTTGATATGTTTTTCTGAATATCATGTGCTGTGTTATTGCCGTATATTTCATTCTGAAGCTTCTCCAGATTTTGCTTATTTGTACAACAAACAAGATTGTATTCATAAATTAAAAGTAAAATATTTAAGAGTGTTCCTATTCTTAAATTTTTATATGTTACTTCAATAAGCAATAAAAATGTCACAATTGTTCAATACATATGCATGAACCTATTCTAAGTTAGATCATGAATATTTGACAAGCTTCGTATCCTTAGTTCATGTCTGATCTGCTGTTACATGAATGCGCATGTAACGTGATGCAAACATATGACATTCGTTCATCACATATCCTTCAGCTATAGAACCCTTCAGATGAGCTTGATTGCAAACTAGGCATTTCATAAACCCTAAATATCTATAATAAGAAAAGCTTTAACATATAAAAATTATAGATGTACACATTGCATATAAAATTAATGAACTAGGTTTAATCCATAACCTCACAATTAGGTACATCGAACAATATGATATAGGACCTACAATTATAGCCGCTATTGCTAGATGTTGAGTAAGATGGACCACAAACATGAAAAAAAGGAGGAAATATTACTTCTAGGTTGCATATAATTACTAACAACTCTGCTTCAAGTTCTATAAATTCATTCACATTTTATAATGTTAGAGCATAATTTTCTAAAAAATGTACAAAAATTCATAATAATTTTGGATGCTTCTTTCTCCATATTGTTATGCAATGCAACCGGGAGCAATTGTTGAAAAAGAATATGGTAATCATGAGTCTTTACACCTAAATATTTCCTCTCTTGCACCTAAATATTATTTGTTAGCAGAATACTCATCCGGTGACTTTGTTGATTTGAGGACCTCAAAAAATATCTGCATTTGCTCTGTCGATGTCATAACATGAGAGGTAAGCTTATATTTTTTTTCTTAAGTCTAACATCTTGTGCTTGCAATTCTTCTTGGATATTTTATGTAGCCAAGTCTTGACAAGCCCAGAGGTCATCCTTTGACTTGTTAGGATCTTGAAGGAGGGTTGCCACAATGTTATCGTAAATATTTTTCTCAATATGCATGGCATCCAAGTTATGCTTGATTTTAAGCTTCTGCCAATAAGGTAGCTAGAAGAAGATACTAAATTTACTCATCCATTGGTTTGTTTTTCGGCTCCATTATCAACATATACCCGCTGGATTGCTCTCTTCCGTTTCAGTGTCTTTTCCTTCTTGCCTAAGTCTCTAAATTTGAGGGAGCTGTCCTTAGAATACTAATTCTTTCTGAATCTTATTTTGGAAGATGGTCAAGCAACTTTACAATAATAGCTCCAGTCAATTGACATGGCTTAATCTTGGTCTCAACAGTGCTATCGTGTTGATTGATTAATTTTTTGTATTTGTGGCCCTAGGGCAACCATCTCCTGTTAAACTAATAACAGCACTTGTGGTTATGTGGTAAATGAAGGCTTTCAAATTTTGTTCCACATACTAGATAAGCAAACTTTCCTTCTGTAGATCAACCAAAGAGATTAGTATAAGCTCAAAATCATTAATTATCCACATTAGAATAGTGAATAGACTAAATGACTCTTTAGCATGGGTATCATAGATGAACACACCCTCTGATCACAAATATTTTAGCTCATCAATTAGGGACTCTAAATAGAAATAAATATCATTACCTAGTGCATGCTTGTCGAGTATTAATAGTGAGAGTATCATACATGGTTATTTCATATAAAGCAATGTAGGTAAATTATAAGGCATTTATACAATTGGCCATGTAGACCAACATGAACTCATAACCCCATGCGGATTGAATCCATCACTACATAGCTCAAGTTTGACATTTCTACATTCACGAGTGAAATTAGAAAAACTTTTATCAATATGATTCTAAACCTTTGCATCAACAAGATATCTCAGTTTACCATCACATGTATGACCTTCTTTGTGCCACCTCATGTTCTTAGCACTGTCTTTGTTCATATACAGTCATTGTAATCTAGAAATTAATAAAAAATGACAAAGCATATAAACTGGATCTTGCTTTTCATCTCCACTGCCTTTGTTATCTGCATTGTTGGAGAGCGGGTGTGTTGTTTCCACTCCACATCTTGGACATTCTTGAATATCTTTATTATCCTTATAGTAGAAAATACGATCATTGAGACATGCATCAATCTTATTATAATCGAGACCGAAATTGAAAACTATTTGCTTCACCGCATACGATATTTTAGGAATGCTATGCTCTCCTCCTAAAATTACCTTCCTCATCAAATCAAGAGGCATTTCAAAATAAGTGTTTGCCATTCTTTTAAGGCTCTTAATAGTTTCAACATAAATAAAAATCTGGAGTACTCAGTGCAACCCTCATACATGTCCTTTTTACTATCCTCTAGTAGCTTCATTATTCGATCTAATTCCTAAAAAACATGAACATCTTCAAAACCTTTTGGTCCATTCACATCTTTGACCTTGGTTGCATCTTGAACATCATTTGTCGTATCATCTTCACTATCATTGTTGATATCATATTCGGCATAGTCGGGTCCAAAATTAGTTTGTAAATTTTCTGTATCATCTATCCTTAAATCATCGATCATATTTACATGCACATCTGGTACTTCATGTTCAATACAATCTTCCCCATGGTATGACCGGTATTTATAATCCTCATAAAATCTAGAGTTCGTTAAGTGACTTTGTATTTCCTCTTTATTTTTCAACTTCATATTCTTATATCTACAACATGGGTAATATATCGCACTACTACTTAAATTATTTGTGTTCATTTCGACATGCTTCAGGATGGCTTCGCACCCGTCATTATATTTTCAATTAGAATATCGTTCAATCCTAGGCATATCTATCCATGACTTGTCTAAAATTACCCTTATCTGTAGATAATATATGATTAGAAGCTCCAATTACTCTCCCTACTACTAATAATTTATAACTCTTCAAAACAATAAATATACATACACACATCACCCTTATACGTTTGTATCATGTGAAATTTGAACAACTTTGAGATTTTCTCTTTCTGACTAGCCGATCTTCTGTAGATTTCCCAGTGCCGCTAACACAGGGAATATTTAACAACACAATAATATTTTTTCCTTTTAAATTCAAACTTAATTGTGTGGATATTATCATGCGTATTAGTAATATTTAACAACACAATAATATTTAACAACACAATAATAAAGTTTGGCAATACGAACCCGCTATTCTCCAAGTACAATGTGTGGATATTATCATGCGTATTAGTAATGGACTGAAATGCTAAACAACATACTCTTATTGTACACAGAGAACAACAAGTGCATGTTTCTGATATTTTCTAGAAACAAAAATGCACAAATATACAAAGTTAGATAATGCATGACTATGCTCCTAACCTGTCCAAACTGAACAGATCCAATAATTAATGTCATTTCTTTATATTTATAACATAAGACACGCGTTCCCTTTTTGGATGAAAATTTTAAATTTCATATCCAAACTGAGTCCTCTATCTTATATTAGAAGTTTAAAGAATTAACTATAATTATTAGGGTGTAAGATAAAGTTAATTATTTTTTATTTACCTAATTTAGATATATAACACATTATTGCATTATATATCACACTATTTTCAAATATATTGTTTGATAAATCAAATATTATCACGACACAAACAAACACATACAACCACATATAGCACACACATTAAGGATAAATTTTGAAATATGGTTAAAGTTAGGATCAAGGGTTTCACTTAGGTTAACCTCTAAAAAATGTTCAATTAGGGTTAGGATTTTTAGGGCTAAATGTAGTTTAATTAATGTTATTATGGTTTAAATTAGGGTTGTAATAATCAAAGTTGTCTATTAAGGGCTAGGATTAAGGAAGTTTTGGCAAAATACAACTTGACTAGGGTGAGTAACAAAAATATAATTGAATAATAAATTGTAAAAATTATAAAAAAATTAATATTTTTTATAAAGCACACCTTAAATGAGGGAGAGGATGATATAGGGTGGTAGCTGTAACTTTGAGGCATAGCAACGGTGTCACGGGCAATGATTATTGTTGTGCGCAGCGGAAATTTCGGCAGCACCTCCAGTGCGCAAGGTGCACAACAAGAGATTAGATCACAACGAAATTCTCGTTTCTTAAAGGAAACAAGAACTAAAAGCCAGATATTTTATCAAAGTGAGATATCTGCTCTTCCTCTCATCAGTTCTAAGACTGAAATGTCGAAGGAACCTACAAGCTATTACAAATCACGACAAGAACACAAATTTTACGTGGTTTGGTAAACTACCTACGTCCACGAAGCAAGGAGGGGGGAGTTCTTACTATTAGAAATCAGAGAATATAAGTAGAGTTACAAATCTCACCGATCAAACCTTAAAACAAAGCTCTAGATCTCTCACAGCTCTCCCACAATTGGATGCAATAATTCTCTCTCAAAGACTGCTCAAAATTGTCCATGCTTAACCCTAATTTATCATGTTTAGGGTTATATATCAACTCAGAAATGAACCGGGTCAAAAACCAAAAGCCCAGCCTAATACAGTTTGCGGTCGACCGTGGCGGTCGACCGAACCACAAACCCGAGACTTAAATCGAATACAGTCATCCGCGGTCGATCGCGGCGGTCAATCGCCATCAGCTCTGAATCCCACTCGCCTTCGTGCACGTTCGCGGTCGACCGCGACGGTCGATTGCCAGTCTGCCTGGCTGATTCTTCTGCTGTTTCTTGCATTTCTTCAATTCTCCACCTCGGCGAATGTTTCCACCAAAACTAAGCCGACACCAAATCATCCAATAGTCCCTTAATAAGTCGGGGAACCAAACTAGAGCTGAAACGTGATCTCCCCCCATCTGAATCAACAGATCAAATCGGCTGCATCTGAAAGACTGCCTACGTATCCTCTTACCCAAGGAATCAAGTCGAACGTAGTTCACCCAAATGGTCTCCAAAGGCCTCAGCACTGAAGGATGTTCAAAAGCTTCAAAAATAACCAAATTTCACTCCTGAAATAAATTTGGTCAACATATCTGCAGGGTTATCATTCGTGTGGACCTTCTCCAATATGACGTCTCCATCATCCAAAACGTCACATACAAAGTGGAATCTGACGTCAATGTGCTTCGTGCACGCATGATAAACATAGTTCTTCGCCAAATAGATAGCCGACATGCTATCACAATATACTCGAATGGTCTCATGAGCGATCCCCAAGTCCTCTAATAATCCACGCAACCATAAAGCCTCCTTAATAGCTTCAGTTACTGTATATACTCTACCTCCATAGTAGAGAGAGCCACTATGGACTAAAACGTGCATCGCCAATATAAAGGTGCACCTGCAAATGTAAAATCATAACCTGAAGTAGACCGACGTTTGTCAAGATCTCCAGCATAATCTGAATCCACATATCTAATACAATCCTGCCCATTCTTCTCATCCTTCTGGAAACCAACATCCACGGTGCCTCAAACATATCGTAGAATCCACTTCACGGCCTCCTAATGATCCTTCCCAGGGTCGTGCATGTATCTCGATACTATGCTCACGGCCTATGACAAATCTGGCCTCATACACATCATCGCATACATCAAGCTACCTACTACACTGGCATATAGAACATTTGACATATAATCTCTATCCTCAACTAAAACAGGTGACATCAACGCTGAAAGCTTGAAGTGGGGAGCCAAAGGTATGCTAACTCCTTTTGCATTATCGTCAAAGCTAAATTTCTTCAACATCTTCTGCAAGTAGCTCTTCTGTGTAAGTTTCAAACTCCCTTTCACCCTGTCTCTCTCGATCTCCATACCTAATATCTTCTTTGCCTCTCTAAGATCCTTCATCTCAAACTCGGATGACAGCTCATCTTTTAACTTTCGAATAGCCGAAGAATTCCTGGAAGCAATAAGCATATCATCAACATATAAAAGCAAATATATGTGCTCACCATCATATAGCTTGTGCATATAAACACATGAGTCATATGGGCTCCTTGTGTACCCTCGGTCAATCATAAAACCGTCGAATCTCGTATACTACTGTCTTGGTGACCGCTTCAAACCATAAAGAGACTTCTTCAGCTTACAAACTAAATCTTCCTTTCCCACAGCTTTGAATCCCAGGGGTTGTGTCATGTAGATCTTCTCATCTAAATCACCATGTAGAAAGGCTATCTTCACATCCATCTGGACCAAATCCAAATCCAACTGTGCCACCAACATTAATAAAATCCGTATCGACGAATGTTTCTCAACGGGTAAAAATACCTCGTTATAATCAATGCCCTCAAGCTGTGCATATCCCTTGGCAACCAATCTGACTTTGAACCGAATGTCCCTAATAGAAGATCCCTCCTTCTTCATATATACCCACTTGCAATCAATAGCTTTCTTACTCTTAGGTAAATGTGCAAGTGTCCAAGTGTCATTCTTCTGAAGAAACCACATCTCCTCCTCTATAGCTTCCCTCTACCTGATCAAATCGGGGCTAGATTCTGCCTCCCTGAATGTAGCTGGAACTATATCATTAACGACCTCCACTGATAATGCATATGCGACCATGACATCATTATACCTAGTTAGTCGACGAATCTCTCTCCTCGGTCTATCTGCTGCAATGGACCCCTGAACATGACCCTGTTCCTAAGTCCCATAATCCATTGTATCCTCTATCTACCTAACTGTCATCTCATCTCCTCCTAGTGTCATCTTTGTAGAAGTCTCAATGGATACAGTGCTCTCTGGAGTGAGTGGAGTCACATCATCCTCCACCTGTTATGATATCTCTCCTGTCTGGTCTCCCTCTACCTGCTGAGGGGCTCGAGGCCTCATCATGTATGCCTCATCAAATGTGACATCTCTGCTAATAACTATCTTCTTGTCCTGTGGATCCCATAACTTGAAGCCTTTGACTCCATCTCTAAATCCCACAAAGACAGCTTTCCTCGCTCTCGGATTTAATTTGCCATCACTGACATGATAATAAGCTGGACACCCGAATATCCGAAGCGACTCATAGTCACTAGCCACCGAACCAAACCAACGCTCCAAAGGAGTCTTCCCGTCTATTGCAGTGCATGGCAACCTGTTCACGAGATAGATCGCATAAACTAACACCTCGACCCAAAAGGGTCTAGGCAATCCACTCTGTGTCATCATACACCGTACATTCTCCAGCAAGGTACGATTCAATCTCTCAGCCATCCTGTTCTATTACGGTGTCTTCTAATATCGTGATCCCGACAAAACTACAGAAACGGATTACTTTTGTACTCTCCACCGTTATCTAAACGTAGAGTTTTCACCTTTCTACCTGTCTGTAGCTCCACTTTCTTCTTCCACTCCACAAAAATATCCAGGACCTGATGTTTATGCTTCATAGGGTATACCCAATTCCTCCTGGAATAGTCATCAATGAAAGTGACAAAATAGTTGGCCCCACCAAGAGATGTGTTCTTATAAGGACCCCAAACATCTGTGTGAATGTAATCCAATGTACCTCGGGTGTTGTGAACAGCGGTGCCAAACTTCACTCTAGTCTTCTTCCTAAGTACACAGTGCTCACACAGCTCCATCTTGCAGATCTTAGCACCTTTCAATAGCCTCTGTTTTGCCAATGACTATATGGACTTATTACCTGTGTGTCCAAGTCTCATGTGCCATAAGGTGGTAGTATCCTCTTCTGTAGTGATAGAAGCTGTCAGACCCCCTGTAAATGTCTTGCCCTTCAAGTAGTATAGGTTGTTTTCCCTGACACCTCACATCACCACCATAGAACCCTTTGTGACATTCACTGTAGAATCCTCTAAGATCACTCGATATCCAGCTGCCTTCAAAGTCCCAAGAGAAATGATGTTCTTCGTTAACTACGGTACGAACCTCACTTCCTTCAACTCCCTTACTACACCATCATGCATCCTAATCCGGACTGAACCAATACCACTAATAGAACATACATCGTCGTATCTGTAGTTTGGAGAAGATAGGCGATTCAAACAAAAATTACCATAAAAATGAAAATGCAAAAGAATACAACTTGTAAAGTAAAATCAAAATTATTGAAATCGAGCTTGCAGGCGATTGTTGTGTATATCTCGACTTAAACGAGATCTGGTAGTCGTTGTGGTTGGCAGTAGAGGCGGGTGGAGTGGCGGACACTGGTGGAGCATGTGGAGCGGTGGTTGGTAGTGGAGTGGCGCAAGTGGAGCGGTGGTGCTTGTGGATCGACGGAGGCGGGTGGAGAGACAGTTAGTAGTAGGGCAGAGAGTCAGCGACGGTGCAACAAGAGAGGGAATTTGAGCAGGCTAGGCTTTTTTCAATTTTTTTTGACTTTTGTTTTTTTTATAGGTGGGTCCCACTATCCTAGAGAATTTTCCTTTTAGGAGGATCTAGGATATATCCTAGATGGAAAATTCCATCTAGGATAGTAGGGCCCATCTGAAAAAAGTTTGTTTTTTCTTGGTGGGTCCTTCTATCTCGACGGAATTTCCCGTATGAGATAGGACACTCCATTTAGGATGCCTCATTTTTTACCGGTAAAATGTAAAAGTATATATAAAAAATAGAAATAAGGAAGAGATTTACCAGACATTTGAAAAACCTGGATGTTGTGATATGTGTACATCACGATATCTTTATACCAAGAGCTCTCAATTGCTGATGGTACAATCCATATTCTTCCACCATGATGACCCCGAGAAACAGTTGGAATTTCAAGATATGGAGTCATGTGATGTTCCAAACGTTATTAATTATAAGTGATTCATGTGATGTTCTAAACATTATTAACTGTAAGTGATTTATTGAACATTGTGATAAATTTCTCAACTTTATACTTTGGACATGCTACACTAATGATAATTATTTCTACAGAAAAATTTACCAGATTCAATTACTGAAAAAAAGTTAACTCTACGATAGTCGAAAAGAGAAATGAGGAATGAACAAAGGTAACTGATTGCAATAATAAAGAGAACATCAAAACTGATATTTCTAATCAGAAAGAAAGCAGTCAAGAATATGATGATTTTAGCATACCTCAAGTCAAACACTGAAGCAAGAGAGTAAAAACTTTTAGATTTCAGAGGATAATCAATGAATCAGAAATGTAGATTTAGAATAGTACCGATTCGAAGCGTCACATGATCCTTATCGCTACCGGCCAGATTCACACTCCACGATAATTACAGTCAATCTCCCGTTTACAGTGACGAAACGGAAATACGATTCACAACTCAAATGCCTCTCTAACTCTATAGTTTTTATGGCTATTATCTCCCAAGTATTCTTTTTTGAATTCTCGGATTACTGTTTACTAGAGAGAGGGAGACTTGTGTAGGCTTTAATTTTTGGGCATTGTTAGAGAGAGGAAGACTTTGTGTAGACTTGTGTAGGCTCATTTGTCTGTATGCACTTGCACTTATGAGTCTCCCAAATGCATACAGACAAATGAGTCGTGCATCCAACAAATACACTTGCACTTAGGAGCTCCAAACTAGAAACTCGTTAGGGTCAGGATGGAGATATCAACCCGAAAACATAAAAGCAATTAAATAATAGTGTATCATAGCACCCAGACTTATTTGATTATGCAAAATTTGGCATATCTAAATCCCTCACGATATCCACACTCTATCTTTTCTAAACTTCATATGTATCCACAGTCATGTCAGCTCGCATTAAAGTGACACAACTGGCTAGCCAGTGAATATAAGTGATGTGTGTAATTCCAAATTAATCTTCCTTTCACCCTCATACCACTTAGTCTCGAGCTAACTACTTACCTAGTAATGTCCCGTTAGGTCGAATCAATCATGACCATAGATAACACACTAGAGTAGTTATCATTAACTCTCCACTTCGTGACATAGTCAAAAGTAACATATGGTACAAATGAGATCATTTTTTTCACCTTTAGGACACACACAGTGGGGAAGCATGGACCTATTCACTCGCTTCCTTATTTGGTCACTAAGCACATGCAATATAAAATGCATGCTACGGTGGAGAACTCTACCAATTTAGAGTGTATGCACCTGGCGTTATGTATATGTTTCATGAATGGTGGGGAAACATTCATGTCGACTCTTTTTTTCTCTTAAAATCCTAATCTTGGTCCTTACCAAGGCGACATTAAAATTTGAGATATACTCTCTTTCTTAGCGCTATAACTAATTGTAGGCTATCTAAAATCGCAATAGATAGCTAATCCCTACAAGATTACAAGGCAATGGTTCCTTCAAATCGAGAAGCAGAATTCATCCTTACAATCGAAACAGAAGAGATTTCTAAATCATTGCATCCGCAACATTATAATTGCTACAAACACGACCTCATGTTTGAGATGATTGATCTTGATGGTTGCGACAACAACATGACCAATATTATATTTTAGAGATGCTGATGAGCAGTGTAATGATTTCAGGAATAAAAGGTTGGACTTAGTTGGTGAGTTGCTTGGTAGAGAGCTGTGGGCAAATATTCACTGATTCCTATCAAATGCCAACAATAAAAGCTGCAATCAGAAAGCTTTCAAGCCAACAAACGAAGATTGCAAGTAGAGGATTTTTCACGTAGATCGAGAAGGGTTACGATTCAACAACACTTCCGACAGCTGATGAAAAATTCTATTCAGTGGTCTTCACAATCAACAGTGAGAGTTACAATCTGATGACTTTCACATCCCACAACAACTCAAGCGGGGATTACTGAATGACGATCCTTGCAACACCTTACAGAAGAGGTTACAAGTCAACCAACTTCTTCTAAAACACGGAAGTCATCCCCGCATTATAACTCTGGAAGTGCACACGACCTCAGCGTTTCCAAGTTATAACAAGTCAAATGCGAACGACCTTCGCGTTCTTGAGGTTCAATCAACACCCGACCTCAGCGTTCCAAGCTACAACAAGTGAAACGCGAGCGACCCTCGCGTTCTGGACGTTCAGCCAACACCCAACCTCGCGTCTCATTTCTAAGACGCGGGTTTAGGGTCCTGAACGCCAGGTTGGGCGTTTGACTCGTTCAAATATGAGTCGAATGGTTCCAGAACCGTTTTCCCCACGATCTGAGGAAATCACGTCCACTTAGGAGCGGATTTAGAGGGCAGTTACAACCTCTTATCCTCCTATAAAAACTCAACAAACTCAACTGAGTTAAGGGCTGGCTTTTTAAAAAATAGAAGAGTGAGCAAAGGGTGGGCTCTGGGAGAATCGTGCTTAGCATCAAAACCACACAGATTTGGAGGCGATTCGAATCTTAACCATATCGAGACGCAAGAGAGATGAAATCCTTGGAGATAGGATTTTCGAATTAAGTTCAGAAGATCAAATCTGAAAGGATTCTTCAACAGCAGAATATCCGCTTGGTCGTTAACCGAATCTACGGTTCTAACAACTCTATCCACAGAGTTCTAACTCATTCAGAGTTCTTAAACTCGTCAAAGAGTTACTTAAAAAACTTTCCACAGAAGTTCAATCGTCCCCACGAGACAAGAGACGGTCGGATCGTTAACGGAGAGCAATTTTAACGCGAGCATTCGAATGAGGCACTCCATCGCTACCAAGAAGAACCTAGTTTTAAACAAAGGGGAGAATCAAATTCATTCTCCTCTCTTTTGTAATCGGAATTCAAATTGTAATCTATTTTGAGAGAATACAAGTAAAATTTTCTTTCATTGTCTTTTTACATCAAATTTCCAACAAACAAAAGATGGCGACTCCGCTGGGGACTAGCTTTTCTGACGAAGAAGTGGTGGCGCAGTCCGACGTCCACCTCATGGGAGCTACTGTTGAAACTCTCGTCGTGGAGTTCGACCAAGCAAAATACGAGGAAGCCATTTCCTCTGGATCGCTCAGCCCTAAGGCTAGGCGTGATGTTCGTAAGATCTCCAAGGAGGTCAAATCTGTTGTTGAAACGCCAAAGGAAGTCCTCTCCTTTGGCCAAAAATCGTCGAACAGCCCCTCCGCTTCAGGAGCGGGCTCAGCCTCTGCTGAACTCGCACAGCGAGTTGAGAATCCCACGTCCGCATTAATACGACGTGCTTCAGGCCATAAACGGCCTATAGAGGAGATGAACTCCATAAACGTCGATGACGCTGCAGCTAAGGCTTTGAGACAAGCCAAGAAGAACGCCGCTCGCAGACGGAGGAGATCCATATGATGAGCACACCTGCGTGAAAGCCGAATGTTGGACCAACGTGAGGATCATGTTTCTGAAACTTTACCCGAGCATAGCGTTCCCAAAACAGAACGCTCGCTTCGCGGCAATGAGCCCGACTACGAGCCTCGGCTAATACAGCTGAAACACGACCCTGAGTGGCGCGTTGTTTCTTCAAAACACAGCCCTCAGAAGGAAGCTGCCAAAGATAAATGCGGCCCTCAGGTGCGCGTTCAAAAAGAATATGACTCACAAGAGTCTGTTTCACCAACCAAACGCGACCCTCAGGGGTGCGTTCAACACAAACATGACCCTCGGCGGTCTGTTTCATCATTTAAACGAAGGCCTCGGCCTAACGTTTACAAATCCAAACGCGACCCTCGCGTTATTCTTCAAGAACGCGACCCTTGCGTTGTTCTTCAAGAACGCGATCATCAAGAGGTCCGTCAAGTTCAAAAAAGTCAGCGTGGGTTTAAAATCCACGTTAGACAAGAACCAATCTCATCCACCCAAGGGCAGGGGGTTCCATCTTTGCCTCCACACCCAGGGAAAGCTTCCTCCTAAGTTCCTGATCTGCGGGAATTGTTATCAAGAGGAAAACCAGCGGTACAAGCAGCTCACTCGTGCTAATGTGAGAGGCTTATCTCGGCAGTCCTTTCAGAATTCCATTGTTGCACATCTGCACCTTGGCAGTCTGTATTTGACAGGTTGACGAACGTTGTCAGGCCCGTCAAACGACAACGCTGATACAGAAAGAAGACAACCGAGGCTGAATATCCCGAAGTCACTATAAATATGATAGGTAGAGGAAAGGCTTCAAATCCTAGTTCTGAGGAATCACAAAGGAGTCATTCCCCGACTGTTCGGTAAAGGTGTGAAGAGTTTGAAGGGGTGTACCGACACACCCGAACTTGTACAGGAGCTATTCGTGCGGTTAACTACCAGAGGTTAGCCAAAGGAATTGTCTCTGATGATGAACATTCGGCAATAGCCGAATCTCAATCTTCCAGCTCTGTTGTGGTTCGTGAAGTTTCCGTTCACATGACGGGGAACCATGAAGACTTAGCTAAAAGAGTCGACGAACATCACGTCATGCTCCAAGCGCAACAAGAGACACTTCTCCAAGTCAAGGATATGTTGGCCCAGCTCCTTGCTGAAAAAGGCCAAAGACCTGAATCTTCCCGGAGAACCACATCGAAGGGAAAACAAAAAGCGACTGAACATTCAGATCGCGAAACTCACAACCTGGAATCCTCCTCTGAAAACGAGAAGGAAACAGAAAGAGAACTACATTCTCAGTCTACTAAAGTAGACGAATTGGAGGCCCGACTCAATGCAATCGCTAACAGGAGCGAGCTCCGCGAATAAGGAGTAGTACGACCTTATCCTGCTGAGTGGGACACAGCTCCCTACCCACCGAAGTTTAAGGCCCCAACTCTACAACCTTTCGATGGCACAGGATTACCAAACCAACACATCTACTACTTCAAGTCACAGACTGGAGACGTAGTAGCAAACGACGCCATTCTGACCCAACTATTCATCGGTACACTCAAGGGTGTCGCTTTTGAGTGGTTTATGAAATTGCCTTCCGGATCTATCCAGAAATGGGTAGATTTGGAAAGGCTATTCTTGGCCAGGTTCTTTGAGGGCGATACGGAAGTTTCAGTCCTGACTCTTCTAGCCACCAGACAAAGGAAAGGAGAGTCCATCAAAGCATACGTTGAGAGATTCCGTAGCATGGCACTACGACGCCCGTCAGTTATGACCCAATCAACCTTGGTTGAAACTTGCAGGCACAATTTGCAGACCAAGCTTCTGGCTCAGATGGGGGTAGCAGAATGTCGATCCTGGAGACAGCTGGTTTCGCAGGGAGAACAAGCTAAAGAGATAGTTGCTCGTGTTAAGGCTGAAGAAGTCGCACAGCCTAAACCGCAGCAGCAACGTAACCAGAACAATGCTCAGCGGTCTAAAGGAAAGGAGACTCTGGAGGCTGATGCTAACACACGAGTACCGCCTCCTACAAAGCAAGGCAAAGCACCCAATCAGCAAAGAGCACCTAAGCAGTATTCGTTCAAGGAAGAACATGTGGATACTTTGTTTCAACTACTTCGGAAGAACAACAAACTGCAACTTCCCGAAGTCAGAAAACCGGATGAGGCAGGAAAAGTTGATGATCCCAACTATTGCCGCTATCACAGGTTCCTGGGCCACCCTACCAGAAAATGTTATGTCTTTAAAGACATTTTACAAAATCTGGTAAACGCAAATGTGCTCACCCTGAAGCCCGAGCAGAAGACCGTGTCTACCAACTTGATAGCGGTCCAATTCGGCGACTTCCCGCTAGTAGCAGCTGCAAACACTACTAGAAAACAGCATTTCACCTATGGACTAATAGCGACGGATATTTCCGTCGCTATAACTATAGTATTAGCGACGGAAATATCCGTCGCTATTAGTCCGTAGGTGAAACTATTTTACCGACGGATAACCACAATTTAGCGATGAATATTTTCCGTCGCTAAATCCTTTAGCAACGGAATATTTAGCGACGGTTTGCCCGTCGCTAATAACTTCTTTAGCGACTGATATTTCCGTCGCTAAAGATTTCGATAGGGAAATTTTTTGGGCGCGGGCGCCCAAAAAATTTGGGCTGCCCGCGCCCGATAAAATCCTCTCTTCCCCTCCCCCCAGACCCGAATTCCCCCCTCTCTCCCGAATCCTCCCTTCCCCCCCTTCTCTCTTCCGGCGATCTCCACCGCCGCCGCCCCCCTTCCCCCCCTCTCCCGAATTCCCCCCTCTCTCCTCCTTTCCTCCTTCCCCCTCCTCTCCCGAATCTGTCCAAATCCCCCCCTCTCTCTTCCGGCGATCTCCTCCGCCGCCGCCGTTCCTCCGCCACAGCAGCCGCCCCTCCGCTGCCCCTCTCTCTCAGTTAAGGTACCCCCTTAGTCTTTATTTTTGTTACTGTTAATTGTCTATTATGTCAGTAGAACAGCAAATTGGGAGCATATGGGAATAAATTTTGGGAATTTTTACATGAACTGTTTGGATTTTGGTGTTTTGTGGTGATGGAATTTGTTAGAATTTCGTACCCTAGAAGTGCATATGATCATATTTGTTACGAGTGAAGTGAAAATTTTTAGTCTATTAATGTTTGTGGGAACCTTTGAGAAGTCGAGAGTTGCAGACAAATCACATTTTTGTTGTTTAGTTGTGTGGTGCATTACTTGAGAAATTCCCTGGACTTGAACATGGTGCATTTCTTAATTGTTTAGTTGGGTGATGACAGTTTAGACGAGTGGACAATTCTTTTTTCCAACCAGCCAAATGCCAAAAAACAACTTTCTTAGTCAGTCTCTGTAAAGCCTTTTTGTATATTTTGAAGTTAATGAGAACAACTAAGAAAGTTCCTATCGTAGTTTGGTATTGGTTAGTTATGTAGTTTTTTTAAAAAGTAATTTGCATATCTGATTAATTTAATAGCTAGTTTGTATACATCTTTAGGGTTCGGTGAGGGTTAGGGTTAGGGTTAGTGTTAGGCGAGGGTTAGGGTTAGGGTTAGGGTTAGGGTTCGGTGAGGGTCAGGGTTAGGGTTAGGCGAGGGTTAGGTGAGGGTGGGGCTTAGGGTTAGGGTTAGGGTTAGGGTTAGGTATTATGGTTAGGGTTAGGCGAGGTTTACGGTTAGGGTTAGGGTTCGGTGAGGTTTAGGGTTAGGGTTAGGTGGGGGTTAGGGTTAGGGTTATGGTTAGGGTTAGGGTTAGTGTTAGGGGAGGGTGAAGGGCGGGGGGTGGGGGAGGGTAAGGGGTTAGCGTAACTATTATACGAGGGGTGTAAGGAGTTCACAAGGCTTTCTTTTATGCTGAGGCTTATTCATATTCAAAGGATAATATCTTATCCGTATCTCCCGCCTATTTTTGTGCATGAGGAGATCTTGGCCTTTGATTGATAAATCAAAGGCCAAGATCTCATTAGGAGATATTAGGAACCCTCTCATTAGTAGAGGATCCGGATCAGATTAAGTACAGCGGGTAGGTGCTGCCGAAATTTTGACGAAATAAAAGTACACTTGAACACACGTAAATACATATACACGCTACGTTTACATACCTAATGGGATAGAAGCCTTCCTCTGACAGCCGATCACACACACTTGTCCTATAACTTAAAATGATATATGTAGGGATATGCTCACTTCCATTAATTTTTAAATTCTAGATGCGGACAATTCCTGACAAATCGTTCATGGGCATACCACATGATCGAAGGCATCTAGACACTCGATACAAGGATGGGATAGAAGCTTTCTTAGCCTACTCTGACACCAACCCTCTACGGTCACTCAGCGGGTTGATTTTTTGTCCTTGTAAGAATTGTAGGAATGATAAAATGCTCACTAGGAGTGACGTAAGTTTCCATCTGTCAATCAATGGATTTGATAGCTCTTATGTATTTTGGAGTCATCACGGTGAAGGTGTCCCGGTGATGCAATTAGAGGAAGAGTTTACTGATGTCGACAATCCGACAATTGACACAACTGATATGTTGGAAGATATTCTTACCGTGCCGTCTTCGAGTGATGTTAACACTACTGATATGTTTCAAGATGTAGCCCGATTGATAAGACTTGTTGAAGAAAACGAGTCACCGTTATATGAGGGTTGCACCGAGTTCACAAGGCTTTCTTTTATGCTGAGGCTTCTTCATATCCAAACACTCAGTGGGATGGCTGTTACACATTTCGATATGTTATTAGACTTGCTCAGGAAAGTCATTCCAGGCGGCGAGAAGAGCATCCCCACAACTTATTATGAAGCTCACAAGATTGTTGATACCCTGGGTCTTGATTACAAAAAGATAGACGCCTGTCCTAATGACTGCATCTTGTACAATAAGGGTAATGAAGGTCTAGAGGAATGTCCGACGTGTCATGTATCACGCTGGAAAAAACATACGGGCACATCTGAAGGCATATCATCCAATAAACAGAGCAGAATCCCTATGAAGGTTCTCCGATATTTTCCAATTATTCCTAGGCTGCAGAGGTTTTATATGTCTGCCGAGCTGGCTGAGAATATGCGATGGCATTCGACCGATCGTAAAGAGGATGGGAAATTAAGACATCCTGCTGATGGTGAGGCATTGAAGCACATCGATCGTATATACCCTGACTTTGGTAAGGAGTCTCGGAATATTAGGCTGGGGCTTGCTAGCGATGGATTTAATCCGTTTGGAGTAATGAGCTCTGCTTGGTCTACCTGGCCAGTGTTGCTGACACCGTACAACCTGCCATCGTCGATGTGCATGAAGCAGCCATACATGATACTGTCACTCTTGATCCCTGGAAGATATTCTCCTGGAAATGACATTGATGTTTTCCTCCAACCATTAATTGACGACTTGAAGCTTCTCTGGGATGAAGGCGTCAGCACTTACGATGCTTATGGTAAGCAGGCTTTCCGTATGCGTGCAATGGTCATGTGGACAATTAATGACTTTCCAGCATATGCTAACTTATCTGGATGGTCGACGAAGGGTCAGATTGCTTGTCCGGTTTGCATGTCAGATTATGAGGGAAAGTTCCTAAAATACAGCCGCAAGTTCTGTTATTGGCAACACAGAAGATGGTTACCTACAGGGCACAAGTTCAGAAAGTTAGTAGGAAAGTTCGACGGTAATCCAGAAAACAGACCGGCACCACCAAGGCTGATCGGGGAAGAAATATTTGAGCTTCTACATCCTCTACCTAAAAAAATATTTGGAAAGAAAAGATTCAACAAAGAAAATCCATTTGGGGTTAGGAGAAAAATATTGAAGCAAAATTGGAAGGGGAGGGGAAAGGGTAAGCAAACAAGGATGGGAAATAAACCTCGCACTGTCCAATCGCATGTGTGTGTCTCTAAGGGTACTGAACTTCCGCATGGATGGTCAAAATTAAGCATATTTTATCAATTGCCATATTGGAGAAGTTTAAAAATACGTCACAACTTGGATGTCATGCACATCGAGAAGAACATATGCGAGAATCTCTTGAACACTTTGTTGCAGGACGGGAAAAAATCAAAAGATGACTTAAGGGCACGTCAAGACCTAGCAGAATTGAACATCCGTCCCGAACTGCAAGCTATAGATAAGGGTGACGGAAAGTTTGTACTCCCAGCCTCCCGTGTCACACTGTCGAAGGATGAGATCCATAATATGTGTTTATTTCTAAAGTCCGTGAAGACACCGGATGGTTATGCTTCAAATATTTCAGCAAATGTGCATATCGAGGACAGGAAAACTTTGGGACTCAAGACACATGACCATCATATTCTATTGCATCAACTTCTCCCGGTTGTGTTGCGACATGCTGAGAAGGAACTCGCGATGGTGGTAATAGAATATTACGGTTTCTTCAAGCAGTTGTGCTCCAAGGTGATTGATGTCAGGGAGTTTGAAGAATTAGAGGGACGTGTAGCCAATACACTGTGTAAAATGGAAATTCTATTTCCACCCTCGTTCTTTACGGTCATGGTGCATCTCACAATACATTTAGCATATGAAGCCCGCATCGCAGGACCAGTTCAATATCGCTGGATGTACCCTGTGGAGAGATATTTATTATTATAATGCTCAATTAATATTTGTTAAATTACGTATATCAGTTTTATTTTGTCACAAATCATGAAACTATATGCTTGTAGGTATTTGGGTTTCATGAAACATTTGATGCATAATCGTGCACGTCCTGAAGGATCGATAGCAGAGAACTATATAAGTAATGAGAGTTTGAATTTCATCTCTCGTTACTTGCGGGGTGTGGAGACAAGGTTCAACCGTCCCCAACGAATAATTGACGGAACATTCTATAATGATCGTGGGGAGGACACTAGATTCCCCAGAATGGAGCTAGATCAAGCCCACACATATATCTTGAGTAATGATACTACATTTAACATATACGCAGCGTAAGTATTTAACTGTTTGAATCAGATCATATCACATCATAATAACTATCTCTATTTAACTGTTGTAAATGATTTTATTCTAGGCTTCACATCCGATATGTCCAGACTATTCTTAAATGCAGAACAAAAAACAAAAGAGTTATGGACACACACTCTAGATAATTCCCTGCATGGCTGAAGGGTGAAGTAAGATTTATTTACATTTCTGATTCGTATATCAAATATGTGCCTACCAATAGATATTTAAACTATTTGTTTCTTTTCTTAAAGGTTGACCGACGTATTACGAATGGGGTTAACCTGCCTGAAAAAATATGTTTATATGCCAGAGGTCCTTCTAACGTGGTAAAGCGTTATGGAGGCTACTGTATCAACGGCTTTAGGTTTAACACCATCGGTTTCGAAGAGAGATGACAAACGCAAAATAGCGGTGTGTTCTGCTCCTTCTCGCAATTGTCATACGCTAGTTCAAAAGATCTAAATCCGATACAAGGTGAAATCTATTGCTACGGTCAGGTAGAAGACATTGTGGAGATTTTCTATGGGATTAATAATGAAGTCAGACATGTGATGTTTAAGGTTCGTTGGAGTGAGCTGAAAAAGGCGAAGGATGACTACGGTTACACACTCGTTAATCTTAACAAGGAAATATATCAGACTGAAAAGTACATGTTAGCTGCTCACACAAAACAGTGCTTTTATGTCAAAGATATAATGAAAAATGACGAATGGGTTGTCCTTAAGAATCCGCCTAGATCCTACATTCATGAAGCCGTGTCTGACGAAGATCATGAAGATGTTATCTTGGCCGACGAAACAGTTGCTGAGTTTTCCTTGACACAAAATAATCTGGTGGATGAAATTGCACTGGCACGCCCTGATGTACCTGCGGTTATATGTGAGCCAAGGCATAAAATCAAAAAACGAGTCCACGGTAGAGTCGATAAAACTATAAGGATAGTCCTTTTGTCGGCACGCACACAATCGCAGGCTAACCGCACACGGTCGCAGAGTAGAGCCTCAACATCAT
>BQKN01063166.1:8184-24855 GCA_022839385.1 Asparagus kiusianus
AACAAAACCAAGGAGCACACAATGCGGATAAGGGAGGAGAAGTGAATATGGAAGCTGCGATAACATTGAGACCAGGGCTTGGTTGGACTGAATCCATTGATGACAACTAAATTTGCTACATGCTAAGTACTGTAACGGATTACTTGTTTATTTTTCCTAACATTGTGAAGCTCTGAACTATGGGTATATGAGACTAGGCTAACTTACACGAGACTTGCCCTGAAATTAATTATTCTGGTATTTCCCTGGACCTGCTTATTTTGGTATTATTGGCTTTCTTCATCAGTTATCTTTCTCGGTTCGATGTTATTTTGATTATTATTTCCTATATTTGCATTAGGTTTACCATATGGGGATGTAGCTCAATGGTAGAGCACTTCGTTTTGATAAAAGCTCGGTATCGCGTAGTGGGAGTCCGCCTCATCGATTCTCCGTCCTCCCCTTCCATGTCGCCAAAGCTCTACCTCTCTTCCGTTGTCCCCATCGGTGCATTGTATTTGCTCTCGCTGTGGCTCTCCAATTTGGCTTACATGTACCTCTCTGTCTCCTTCATCCAGACGCTAAAAGCTTCTACTCCATTGGCATCATATTCAAGTAGGAGATGTTTTAAGTCCTCCGTCATGGCCAACATGCTCACAATCAACCTTCTTCAGCATCGCCCTGGCCACTTTTAGCGAGGCTCACTTTGGCTCATGGGTGCGTCACTTGTTGGGGTTGTTAATATGTAAGTATAGTCCCGCATCGGATAGAATAAAAAAGAGTCATGAGTTTAAAATAGGAATTGAAGTCAATACTTAATAGCTATAGCTTCTAGGTTAAAATTGGCTCCTAGCCTTCGCTTAAAAGCCATTAATGCTATGTTGGGTTTAATTATGATATTAAGGCACTATAGAATGTTTATCTTATCTTATTGTTGTTCTTGTTACTTATTTCTCTGGCTTAAACTGAAAAAGGCCATTTAGAAGATTAAGCTACCTGGTCGTTCGCAAATTCGAGCGACTATATTTTAATAAGAGAAAATTCATGAATTTTTCTATTACATCCAAAATTAAATCTCTAGTGGACAAGGAAATGAATTTATTCGGAAATTTAAATACTTTCATAGGTTTTTATGATTGCACTTGTTTTATATATGTTGAATGAAGTTATTAAATATGAAAAATTGGTAGTAGACGTATCTCGAACTTTGCTTCTGCTTCTTTTCTATATGATTTCTACGAAGAATATTCATGATCAGGTGACACCCTCCCTCTCCATGTTGCTCAAAACTTGCATAACCTACGTCCTCCCATTCCTTGTTTAGGGTGGCTGCGAATAAGATCATAAAAAAAATCACTCTCTTCAACAGTTGATTCAAGAGTGACATAGTGAAATCATTTCCGAGGAAAAATAGGGGGAAAAAGGAGATACCGAAATAATAATTTTCAGCTCATCTAGTTAATGTCTTCATGCTCACGGACCATTTTGCTATGAAAAATGGCTGTGATTTCATAACAAGTCACACTTAAGAAAATCATATAAACATACCAAAGCAACAACTTCTCCGAGTTTAAAATTTCTCCTCCATTGATTCTCTCAAAACAATAAAAACACCATAAAATTCCAAAGTATTTAATTTGACCTATGGTGAACTTTTCTATTAAGACCCCACTCCTCAAGTAAATATTTGCGATTCAAATGTAAAATTCAAGCTTGATTTGTCTTGCGAGAACCTGAAACTTTTGTCTTTTCATCACCATACATCTTTATGCTTCTAGCGCACTTGCTGCAATTACCATTTTTGTATGACATTCTACATAAATCTATTCAGCTAATTCTGACTAAACTTGCATCGATCATATCTTTTCCTAAGCATCCTCTCATGAAAAGTTATAAATATAAAGAAAAAAAATTAGAGAAGTTATAAGAAAAAACTAGTTGTAGGCTGAGGTTTAGAGAGAATTGAAAATTCTAATTAAAAAAAACTGACATGTTTATTCATTTACCAGGAACCATATAGAAAGGCAGCCGAAAAACAATAGAGCATTTCAAATACTTAAACGAGATCAATAGGAGAGAGCAAGCCAATAGTTATTTAGCGATAAAAATGCTAGAGCATACCACATGATGTATTTATAGATCAGGGGATTGAGGTATGGTTGTTGAATTCTGATTAATGTGGTTCAATTTTATGACTGAGTGGTTTCACAATTATTTTATAGCAAGTTAGCAACAACACAAGGATTCCTTTGTTCATGAAGGAGATAAAGGTTGGCCAACCTGCTTTAATATTCACGGAAGCTTTCTTTATTATTTGTTTCAGAATTTCTTCACAGAATGCAATCATGGTTTATGGAACTTACAGTCTACACTTAGGGTGGTCTAATTGGGCCTGCGGCCCGAACTCGGCCGGCCCGGACCCGAGAAAAGCCAGGAAAACCTGGCCAGACCGGGCTCTAGGCCCGGTTTGGTTCGGCGAAGCTCGACCCGGTCTTGGCCCGGCCCGACTTCCATAGTGTCGGGCCAAATAACCCGGGTGTCGGCCTGGACCTGGACCAACTAGGGAGTTGGTAACTGCTCCCTGGTTAGCCATTGGATAGGGTCGGACTTGGGCTTAGAAGCCTAGCGTTGTCGGATTTGAACCAGGTCCAATGGCTAAAAAAGTAGCCGTCGAATCGAGCAGCCCAGACTCGACCTTGACTCGACCAGTCCAACGACTAGTTTTCTAGCTGTTGGAGCAGGTTTGGCTCAGCCGGCCCGAACCCGGCCTGATCTGGCTCGGTTTGGCCAAAAAAATCTAAAAATTTTAGCAATTTTTGCAAAAAAATAAAAATAAAAATAAATAAATTAAACAAAATCCACGCTGGCCCGATGCCCAGCCCGAATCCTCCGGATTCGGGTTCGGGCAGGACATTTTGCCTATCTCGGATTCGGAAACCCATGCCGGGCTAGGCCAGGCCGTCTAGTTTGAATAGGTGTCCTATCTATACTACATATCATCTATCATCTATCTATCCTTTAAAAGAGGGAGTACTAGGAAAACTTTCTCTACCCCAAAATACCCTTCACCTTTTATTAATTTAACAAAGTTACCCTTTCTTTTTTTTCCGTTACTCAGAATCAGAAAACTCTAAAGCCCTAAACCTTCGTCCCTTCCTTTCTCCTTTCCATAGATTACGATTTTTCCTCCGGCAACTCAGTCGCACTCTCTCTACCTCATAGATTGGCGGTTACGAAATTGCAGAGATGATTACTATTATTCTCGTCACCTCCCTCAATGCCCACCCACCCCCACCATCTCCCTCGGTCTTGCTCACCTCCCTACCTATTTAGGATCCCGTCACTCTTCCTCGACAAAGTCTGGGAGCTCCTATTCTCCCTCCTCCCCTCCGCCGGCAGAGACCGCAATGCCGCCTCCCTTGCCTGTAAGTTCCTCTACCGCATCGACCGTCACTCCTGGCACCACCTCTTCATCAGCAACTGCTACGCCGTCTCCCCCATAGCCGTCGTCGAAAGGTTTTCTGCCATCAGGATTAGTGACTGTCGTTGCTAATTGCAGGTAATTTGCACAGGTTTTGACGCTGTTATTTGGTTTTGATGGGGGATTTTGTGTGTAGATTAGGTTTTTTGGTTAAAAGATTGGATTTTTCAGCAGAAATTTGGATATTTGGTTGTTTGGGGGTGTGGATTGTGGATTTTTTTTTGGTTCAAGGTTAGATTTTTCTGTAGAAACTATCTATGGCTAATCACAGATTTGTTGCACCACTAGTTATTATCCTAACCATCCTGAAACCTTCTCTTCCATCTTCTCCTCAAATATCAGATTTTAGGCATCGGTAAGGATCAGGAAGTGAACAAATAAAGCAAGCTTTCATTTGCAATTGCATATTTATCTATATCTTCTGATTTGTATGTCATGTCAAAGTTCTGGTAATCCAATGGGATCAAAAATACAACATTTACATCTACAGGATTTTGTTTCGTAAAATATGCAACTTCTGAAGAAGCTGATAGAGCTATTGCAGCGTTGCATAATCAACACACCTTGCCTGGGGTGAGCAAGTGTCTCACTTATGTCACATGCACTATATATAACTGTATTTATTTATTTACTAATAATTTGAACTTATGATCATTCTCAGGCATTAGCACCTTTACAAGTAAGATATGCTGATGGTGATCAGGAGCGCCATGGTACTTTTTCAAGCCCATTATATGTTCTGTGCTCAATGTCCGACAATTGTACGATAGTGATATGCTGTATGAATTTTTAGTTAAATATCATACTCCAAAACCCGTCTTCAGTAATATTACTGGTATATTAAAGATAGGAAAAAGACAAAATATGGTTTAATGTTTGATATTTTGATGGAAAGATTGATCCATGTTAGATTGCTTATGCACAACGAGATATATACTATGTAGCACAATTAATAAATATAGTGGCAGGAGGCCATCTAAAATACATAAATTGATTCTCAATTCAACATTGTTTTTTCTTCTACATTATTGAATTTCAATGGTGTATAGATATTTATAAGGAACTACTTTTGTAGGGTGTTCATGTATGATAGCAGGTTTTAACTTTGGAAAGGAGTGTACACAAGTGTAATGAGTAATTTTTGTCATCTGATCTTTGTGAAAACAAATCGTATAAAGGTATTGTCCAAGGTAAAGTATCCCCGATGGGGAGGGGGAGGGGTGTGCATGTGGTTAGTCCACTCAATCTTGTATGCAAAATAAGTTACTTCTTGGTGGTCAAATTGGTGTTAATAAGACACTAGAATTCTGGGGAACAAAATATGAGACCAGACAACTGCAATCCTCTTCTGAAGGAATTTACATTTTACCAGTAGAGATTTGCATTTTGTATTAAAGTGTATAAGGCCAGGGATGGTTGCCACTAGCCACAGACAATAGCTATGTGTTAACTGGAAATTATACAACATCTGTATTCATGGAATCAGTTATATGTGTTCACTTGAATGTGCTATTTTAGGTGTTTCATCTAATTCAATTCCAAGGTTTACTACTCTTTTATGTCTGCTTAATATTTCTATGCAGAGGACAAACAATTTGTTGCATCACTCAATAAGCGTGCAACAGAACATGAAATTGCAGAGGTAAGCATTATTACCGTGGAATTAATTCAAAGTAAAGTTGTTCTGTCCTGGCATCAGTTGCATGTTCATGGATTAATTCAATGTAAAAGTTTATATTCTTGCACTGCAATTACTTTTTATGGCAATTGATATTTTTCTATTTTTTTAGTTTTCATGCATTATTTACATGATTAAGTATTTGGAGGTTGTTGATTCTCCCATCTATCAAGGTAAATGTTAATATACTTTATAAAATCATTTTGGTTTATTAGATTATATATATTTTTTGATTGAATTGAAATAGAAAACAGAAACTTTTTTTTGTTGCTATGCATGCTTTTATTTAGTTTAAGTAAATGTTAAATGCTTAACTTTCAATTCAAAATAAATCTAATTAGCATCCTCAAGGCATCATCATTTACTACTTGGGTGTTGGATGGTTTATTCTTAGGCTTGAATTAAAAATCAATAATAGTTTAATTGTCAGTATAGTTTACAGTGCTTATTGGAGAATTATATTGTATTGCTTTTCTTTAAGAACTTATGTTGTAGTGATTAAATATAATTTATAGTGCTTATCAGAGAATTAATGAATCATGTAGTTTATTCTTAGGCTTGAAAGATATTTTAGACAGTAGATGAGTATCAATGAATCATGTACAAAACAATAGAAAAGTGGATGTTCATTTAACCTCCAATCATGTCGAACAACATTCGATAGGTCATGCTCTTATGTTTAAGCTCACTGTATTTTATGCTTGCTGTGGAAGTGCAACTTCTACATTATGCATTGCCTGGGCTTCTTTAAGCATTAGTTTTGATCATTTAAGAGGTTGCATGTCAATTCCTTTTGTGTATCGCGTACAGGATTTGTCCCTTCATGTCAATATAAAGATAGATAAAGTCATTCTAGCAGATTGGTGCTTATTGATGAATAACAAATGTGCTTTAGGATGTTACAAATCCAATGAATACATTGGCATGTGAAGGAAAAACAGTTAACCCATGAATTACATGGTTGTGATTTTGTAGATGTTAAGATATTGGTGAACAAAGGTGTGCTAGGCAACATGAATTTTTGTAAAATTGTTTAAATTAAGGATGAATATGTTGTAACCTTGATGACCTTTTTGTTAAGATACTGTATTTCTAAAATGCTCTAACAAAGAAGGTTTATGCAAGTAGGACGAGATAGCAACTTAAATTGTTGCAATGCATGTGTGGTATAACAGAAAGGGCTGTGTGAGGAAATAATGTAAAACAACAAGGGAGTTGGATGGTTTATTCTCTTAGGCTTGAATTAAAAATCAATAATAGTTTAATTGTCAATATAATTTATAGTGCTTATTGGAGAATTATGTTCTATTGCTTTTCTTTAAGGCCTCGTTTGGTACGCAGGAATGAGTGAGAATGGAATATCAATTCTCACTTCTCATTCCTTCCTACCAAACACAACCTCTTTTTTGAAGTTGGAATGTCCATTCTCACTTCTCATGAATTCTCACTTTATGTGGGAATGAGCATTCTTAATGAAATGATAGGGAATGTGCATTCCCACTTAAGTGGGAATTAATAAAATATAAAATTTTAAAATATGTCCATTCCCACTTTATTTTATAAATTGCACCCAAACGTGAGAATGAAAATCAGTATTTCATTCTCACATTGATTCAATTCCATTACTTTGTCCATTCTGTTCTCATTTCCGTCGATTCTCACTTACCAAACGAGACGTAAGAACTTATGTTGTAGTGATTAAGTATATAGATCAATGATAATCTACTTCATTTATATGTTTTCTCATGTTTTGTGATATAAACCTTTATAGTCTATTACATGCATGATGTTATGGGTCGCCAATTTATGATTTATAAAAATAAATCCTTAAAGGGCCCATCTGACTGATTGCAACCGAAACTTTAGGTGCTTTAAATTCATGAAGCTGATCATTAAATAAATAGGTCCAAATTATGTAGTTTGATTATCGAGATGCTTGATTTCTCAGAATGCTAATATTTACCATTCGATTGGATTTACACGTTTAGGATCTTAACTCCTAATTTTGAGATCATATGAGAAAATGATACTGTGTTTCACATAAACTATGAACAAATTCACAAGAATATTTTTTGAACTGTATTTGAATCTGTAATTGTGCATTACCAAATATGACATCCAAATGGTTGTATTTCCCTCAAAATGGGGATTTAGAAATCTTGGTTTGACAATAGACTCCATTAAACATAATATGCAGGCAAGTAACTATCCACATGTAAATGAGGTATAAATTTCTACAATGCTAAGTGAAAAAACAACCTGATAGTAAACGTCTAGAGTGTTATATTGACACAACTACGTATATGTTCAAGTAGATATTATCCAATGATCTTGTTGCATAAGATATGCTTTCCAGTCGCGATGTTTAGTAATTTAATAATAATTTTTTTGCAATAAAGCTATAGAAGCATAAAGAACAGGTAAAGTTTATTGAGATACAAATATACTTAAGTATGTGAATATTCAAAATACAAAACATACCTCCATCATGATTCCCCTCAAACTTTCAGAGGTAGAAGGAACATACTTTCCCACTCTCAATCGGAAATCACCAAGTTGATATTGAAAACCCTAAAAGATATAACAAAATATCAGAAAAACAAAGGAAGAGTTATATTCAAATTTCTTCCATGAATTAGAAGAATGGTATACCTACAAACTACTGTAACCCATATTAAATCAGAACTTGTCTATAAAATCAATACAAAACAAAAATGAAAAAAAAACCATAATATACATCCAAATCAAAAGACCAGTTTCCCCTACATTAAAAGTTAACAAAAACCATCAATCTCTTATAAAACTAAAACTAATGCACACCAAAATGAGGCCTTGTAAAAAAAAAAAGAAAAGGTTAAAGAAAAAATCAAAACATAATACAACAACAAGAACAATAAAGCCTTTATCCCAAATTTGGTTTCTTTAATACCCAACTTACTCATCCATCTCTCTAACTTCTCATCATTTTTTAACCTCAAGATTGAATTATGTACACGCACGCATAGCGTGCACAAGAAATATATTCCTCATTAAGAGCATTTTGGTTCATATCTATTAAGCCTCCTATGTTTAGTAACATCTTTTCAGAACAATGTGTGAAATAATGTGCACTTTTCTTATACACTTTTATGTCTAGATTAAATAATTTAGCATTTTGTCATATAAATGTAGATATTCTACTTGGTTGGTTTTGCCTTGTTTTCTTGAAAACATTTCTGAGATTGTGGGTGATTTACGTAAGTGAAGCAACTTTCTTCTCTTTTCTCTTTATTTGTGTTCATAGCGATGGTAACTATATTTCCTCGTATTTATTTTCTTTTTCATTTAAATATTTATTATTATTATTATCATTATATGACTTCAAAGAACAGAAATAACCTTAGCATAACAGATATTTATGATTAATGATGCATGTATAGTGTACCAAATTCCTCAAGAAAAAAACCTCAAGTACTATTGAACTTCAATTAAAATATACTATTCTCTCAAATTATATGCACTGCTATGCTTATGTTAAATAAAATCAATAATTTAACGCATTGAATTGACTTTTCCTTGTAGAAATTTACATTAAGATTCATACATCAATATTTGCCTAAGGATAGCAATGGGCTGAGAAGGAAAGAGAGATTCGAGAGAGCGATGAAGCTCACTAAAGAGGGGAGATAGAGTACAAATGTGCGATGTGCATGATTAGAGCTAAAAAATTAGATATTGTTCAAGCTAAGATTCATTGCTTTGGTAGTTTTAGCAAGCCAAATGAAGTAGTTCTTCTAACTAAAAGACCACAATTTTTAAGGTTGTTTCTTTACTATCTTTTTACTTTTAGATGAATAATAGAAAATTCATTTGTGTTTGTTTTTAGTCAAATAATTGACATTGTCTTTGATATAATCATCAAAATTCAACATAATAATCATGAATAGGTTTATATAATGATAGGAGTAATGGTAATGTTCTATTATTATATTTTTTAACATACAAATTAACTTCAAAAAAGTTCATTGGGGCATTTCTATTTCTGTGAATTCTACTATATGCTATCTAACATTATGAGTTTAATTTTAGATAACTTTATGTATCTTAATTCCCAAGTTCATTTTAGGGCTCATTAGTTAGCTTACTAACAGGTAAGAATCCTAGAAACTTTATAAATATCATAATTACAAGTAAGAATTCTAGAAATCATGTGTAAAACAAATCCAAATCAGAAATAAAAATAATAATTTGAATGACACATAAAATAAGCATACAATCCTTATAATTTAGCATCAATATATATGTTTTCTAGGTGAATTGCACGTGCAATGCGCACGTGGTATAAATTTTTAGATTTAGCTAAAATTAATAATTTAGTTCTTTATTTTTCTAAATTTTAATGTAGTATTTAGACTTAGTTCAAAGTGGACTGTACACCCTTCAAAATATGAGCTTTAAGTTGTGATTTCAAAGAAATCCTATGATAACAAAGTGGCAAGTTCTAAAGCAAATTGAATTATCTGAAGGGATTTCAAAATATAAGCTTTAACTTGTGATTTCATAGATTACAACGAGATGATCTTGCCTTGTCTATAAATCCCTGGAAGGCATCTTGCATGGACGAGAACTCATTGATGTTGACATCCTTGTATGAAGAGAGTATCTCCATGAACTGGAAGGTAGAATAATTTACACAACTAGATAAAACATGATGGGGAGTTAGTGATGGTCCACCTGGAGCACAACCAGAATAATAGACGGTTTCAAGCTTCATGGCAACTGGATTTAGGTTAAACTGAAGTGCATAATAGAAATTTTAACTTAGATTATGTTTGCAAGTAGGGTTTTTGTGTCTTTCCTTCTGAACTTAGTATATCAATGTTTAATAAAATCCACTAGTTTGTCGGAATTTCTTTTGGGCATGTGATTCATTGGAGGTTTGGTTCATTTAGTGCCTAAAGATTGATACGTGATGCAATAGCAAATCTTATCAAGTTATCGTTTCGTTCATACTCATTGTGATTTTAGGAGAATTTGAAGATGCACCTCAGTCACATTTGCTTATTGTGCATGACTTAAAATGGTAGGTCTGCTTATCTGTGAACTGGCCTATGTTTTACTACAATATCTTGATTTGCTCATAATTGTCTGATAACTGTAACTTCTGCACTATCACTAGGCTTCTTGTTATGTAGACATACCACCACACCGCAAAAATTTGTTTAATTTTTTTCATGTAGCTTCTCTGGTGTTCTAATCATGCTTTCGATCCAACTTGATGGAAAATGGCGTACATAAGTCTCATTCCTTGTGCATTGATGCCTAGGGTCTTGGGAGAATGTTTATGTATGTAGAATATAAGGTTGTTGGTATGACAAGTAGTTCAATACATGGTGAACCCCTGACTTCACAGTTAGTGTTGAGTTTCTGATGAAAGAAACCGTGGATGTACCTTGCGCGATTATAATGCAAGATAGCTGAATGATATATCATCTTTGGCGTCTTTGATTTTGGAGCTGATATCTTGGCCATATGAATTTTGAAGGCATGTGCTTAAACCTTTTTTAGTCAGTAATTAAATGAGTAAAGATTGGACACAGTCAGATTGTATCCTACACTAACTAGGATTAAATAAAGGGTCAAATTGATAAAGTGAGATGAGCTATAAATACGAGGCTCTGGAGTCATACAGGGAGGCAGTTTTGAGCTTAGCCTTTCTGCTAGGCCTGATTGGCTTATCCAAAAGACATTAGGGAATATTAATCTGAACACTTTAGTTTTTGATAACCTGTTGACAACTGACCAAAAGAAGCGTATCCAAAAGACGTGAGGGAATATTAATCTGAATACTTGGTTTTTGATAACCTCTAGAGTTAGTAGCATTTGAAATCAAATTGAGCTCCAAATTCTATCTCAGGAAGGACTTTGCAGCATAACATTCAACTTCATATTTGGGTCACATCAAAGGTGAATTCCATGCCAAACAACTATTAGAGGAACAAAAAAAGCAAAAGAATAGCCTTTTTTTTAAATGTTTAATAGAAAAGCTTATGAAAGTTAAACGTGTGCCGAGAGCAAGAGAAGGGCACACGTTTAATTAACATTAATATTAAAGGGTGTGGGGAGATGGCGCAAAAAATTTGTTTCTTTTAATAACAAATGACAAAGGCAGGTATATCACCATCAACAATGCCCATAGAAAGAAGCCATATAGATCTCGATGATTTGAAGGTATGTATGTTATTGACGCTTTTGTCAAGTTGAATTCAAACAAGTTTATTCTAACTGTTTTTGTACTCATATGCTCGTAAATTTGTTTTACCATACATGTATGGAAGATAAGGCTTGTTGAACCAGAAGCTGAGCTGATTAAAGTTAATGTCAAAACTGAAAAGGTGTAGAGAACTTATAATGAGCTATTGGAGTATATGCTTGTTCTACGAAAGGTATTTGTTTATTATCATTTATTAGTTGATGTGCGCATACAATTCTCTTTTTGTATGTTTTCATTTGTTTTTGAGTTCAAGAATATAAAGTGAATCTTTTGAAAAAATAGGATAATGACAACAATTATGAATTTCCATTTAAAATATTAGTCTTTTTAGAATCTGAACAATGGAAATATATCTAGAATGCAATTTGTTTGTGTAACAAATGAGTAATATTTTTGGCTATCTTATAGGGTGGCAAATTTTTTAACTCAGCTCAAATGATGCCACTTCCTAACAGAGAGAAATTGAAGCTCGCTAATTATGGGATGGTCTTGAAAGTCATTTTCTCTTGGAGCAGTATTGTTAGACCCTAGAGGGGGGGGGGGGGGATTAGGGTCTTATGCTAATCTAATCCGATTTTATGCCAATTAAAATTAATTAATAAGTTATCCTAGCAAGTATGAAATACAACAAGAATATAAGCTAGGATAAGCAATATGAACAATGAGATATATCCTATATGATAGAAATATATGCAAGGATATATAAACAACACAAGGGTAAATAATCTAAACAAGATAGTGGATGAAATAAATGAGCAATGCATAATTGGCGATATAAGATAAATGCAAAAACAAATACGTCAAAGACAAACTCAAACAAGCAATATGATCACGGAGTTCGGACCTTCCGTCCTACATCTCCGCTCCCCACTCCCGAGGAGAAATCTACTATCACAACCGGGTTTTCTACGCTCACCCGAATAACGTTTACACCACACAATGCAGTTTTCTAGTTTACCGAAAACTCTACAATCAACACTCTTGCAATCCCACTCTACACCCTCTCAAGTGTTGAACTAGACGTGTCTCCCTCAAGTGCTCGGATACAACCTCTCCCTATGTTCGTTAACCGACGCCACTCCTCTTGGGACGATCCCCGACTCTCGCCACACACTTCTCTCGGTGTACAAGTGTATTACAAAGTGTATCCTCACAATTAGGCTTAATACAATAAATGTTTGTTCTCTACTATGGATGAGAACACAATGAAAGCTCACACTCAATTGTTACAACTCTCACCAACCCAAATATACTATGTATGAAAGATACAATAAGCTCAAGTGGGTGTGTGTAACAATGAGATAAAAATCAAAACTAAACTCAATATAATTCTAGCTTAATAACAATGATAATCAAATATATAAAAAAGCTAGAAATAGAGTTTAGAAAACTTCTCAATAGATCAAGAGATAGATGGAGAATAGTTGGATGCCCAAACACCAATAGATGATCTCCTCAAGCTCTTGTGAAATTGATTTCTCAAACTCAAACTTTCAAATGCTTAAAAGCTTCTTAAACACACTTAAACCATACTAAAACCCTTGTTAAAACTCTTTTAAACTTGGTTAAAAAACTCTCTTGGATGTTGAAAATAGTTATGACAAAGGGGTATATATAGGCTTGAAGAAAACAACTTAAAAAACCCTAAAAAACCATTAAAAAACAAAAAACAGAATGTAACCGTTACTGTGTAACGGTCGGCTGCTACAGTAACGACGGTCGACCGCAAGCCATATGCAAAGCTGAGTAACTTCCAGAGAGTTTGGCGGTCGACCGTGGCGGTCGACCGCGGGTATGTAGCACTGCATATCAGCTTTATAAAATTAATTAAAAATAGTAAAACAGCTCCAAAAATTATGAAATTTTGTGAAAAGATTCTAGACATGTATAATAACATGTTAGAGAAAGAATTTCGGAAAAAGAATTTCCCATTTGAGAGAAATAAATGTTTGAACACAGATTTACAGTTTCTGAAAAACTGCTAACATACACGATTTTGTAAAATCAATTGGGCATAGTAAATCAACTCCAAAAATAGTAAAATTTTGAGGGAAGTTTCTAAACATGTAGCTAAACACGTCAAAGAAATAATTTCTTGAATACCACTTCCCATTTATGAAAACTCATCTGTTTTGTAAAACATGCACGAACATGTGCACGAACAAAAACATGATTTTGTAAATTCCATTAAACATAACAAATCAATTCCAAACTTGATGAAACTTTATGAAATGTTTATAAACATGAAAAAAAAACATGTTAGAAAAAGAATTTCTCAAATTGAATTTCTATTTGTGAAAAATCATGTATTTTGCAAGTGTGTCCAAAGCATGAAAACCCAAAACCATGCATGTATATATATAACTATATATATACATAGAAACCAAATACGTGTGTGTATATGATATTGAGCTTAAAGTATTTAACACACATAATATAAAACCTAAACTAAGTTATCCAAGCTAGATCTTGATCTTCAATAAGCTCTTCTTGGTAATCTCGCGGATGAAGCATGAACTTGATCTTTAACTTTGAATTGCAAGTCTTCACTCCACTATTCCGCCAACCTCCATGGGATATCATCGTTGTAGCGCATATTCCATCCAACCTCCAACGCGTTGTTTGCCTAGAATAAATATAAAAATACAAACACTAGACAAACAACATTAGAAGTAAATTGTTTGTTAAATCATCAGCAAAACAATAAGACCAACAATCTCCCCCTTTTTGATGATGACAAACAATTTACAAAAAGAATATATGCATGAAAGGAAATGAATATACAAAGTATAATATATCATGCATATAAACAAGAAAGAATATACTCATAATATTTCTCCCACTTTGACAACATCAAAAAGGGGACAAAAGGATAAAGAGAGCGAAAGCTCCCCCTACATATAAGCATGTGTGAGTATAAAACAAGTCTGTATATATAGGGATTGCTCCCCCTATCAAAATGCATCATGAATGTATGAAATGAAGGCCTAGGCATACATATGTGAGCAAGCATAAATGCTAAACACAACTCACATACAAAAAGATAATGAGAACACATATAAATATATCAATATGAAAATAGTGTCTCATATCAAAGAACATAAAAACTCATGTATATAAAAGTAGATTTATGAAGTCAAAAGAAAAGGAACATGAAAATCATGCAAAAAGTTTTCAAATGAAAACAAATCAACCAAAAGAAATCATAAATCAAAGTTTTAAGTCCAAAAACAATGTTTGATCAAAAAGGAAATTTTTCTTTGTATAATTTGATCAAGCGATTCGTAGAATACATTATAAGGCACGAATAGATGATCCATGAGCACAAACATATAAATATCATCATATAAGTGAAATATAATGAATTCAAAGCAACAAATTCAAAACAAAATCTTTGACAAAAGAATTTCAAGAGAGGCAACAATATGTCAACCTCTTAAGCTTGTATCAACCCTTATAAACATTTTGGTACCGGTGAACAAGATTTGGGAATAAACACCCAATAAATCCGGAGGGTTATATAATCACAAACCTCTCATCAAAACCAATAAATATGAAAACAAAAGAATTTGACCAATAAAAAGAATTGTTTTCATGTTCAAAAATTTAAAGTATAATTTTCAAAACCAAGAAAAATAAAAAATAAAAACATTAAAGTTCTTGGTTTAAAAAATCAAATTTGTTTTGGTACCCAAGTATTCTTGGTACCAACAGGTTTAGGGACATGACCCCTATCATTAAAGCTCAAATCCCTAGGGTTATGAACCCTCTTGGGCATATGTAGTGCACGGGATCGGTCATAGCAATAATCACTCAAATGACCATTCCGATTACAATATGTACAATGGAAAGGAACCATTTGCTTATGTTAACCATTAAAAGGTGCACGTGGAACATTTGCAAACAAAGGTAAATTATTTGAAGCTTTTTACAAATATGAAACTTTATAAAAAAAAAACTTTCCTAAGTGGCCAAATCTACCATAAACATTACATTTATAAACATGTGGTCTACTAGAAACATTTGGCAAATGAGACTTATTTTTCAAATCAAAACAATATTTGGCCAAATGACCAAAACGATCATAAATATCACATGAATACACATGAGCATGCATATGATGAACTTTATGAGAGTGTGCATGTGCATGTGCATGTGATGAAGAAGCTTGATGAGATGCACAATAAACATTAGTCTTGGAGGATTTATGTGCATCATAGCAAAATTTAGCTAAATGGCCTTTACGACCACAATTGGAGCACTTGTAAACTTTGCTATACAAGTGTGCATAGTGTGTAGGTGATTTTGTAGCACTAGACTTAGCACACTTGTTCATAAGTTTCTTATGGTTATCAATGCATGTTTTTAAAGTTGAATCTAAGCATGATATGTGTTCCTTAACAAGATTCAAATCATCATTATGCACAACATCATTGATAATATAAGTAGAGCATGTATGGTTATCAAAATCATTTCTAATAGCTACTACTTCTAGCATGACATTATCTCTTTCATGAGTTAACTTAGCAAAGTTTGAAAGCAAAGAATCATGATCTAATTTTAATTTTTTATTATTTTCTTTGAGGATCATATTTTCATTAGAAATAGTATCAAACTTAGAAGCTAAAGACTCATGATCGGATTTTAAATTATCATGCTTGCATTGTAAATTAACAAAATCATTTTACAATTTGTCATAGGCATGCAATAATTTTTCACTAGCACAAGCAAGTTCATCACTAGATAAATCATTAATGGATTCGAACTCGCAAACCTCACTAGGGCTATCGCCTAGTGCTCGTGTGCATGAAGCTCCATATGAACTTGAAGCGGGATCCTCCAAAGCTTGTCGGATCGCCTCCAAGTCTCCTTGATGTGCTTCTATAAATTTTCAAAGTTTGTAAGCACTATCAAAATGAACAAACTTGTTAGACATAGATGAACTAAAAGCATTTAGCAAATATTCTAACAAAATATTGTTCATTGTAAACATACGATGATCATTCTTATTCCACTTGGATTTCTCCAAAGTGGGCATAATATAAGCATCATCTATAATTTTCCATAAATCAAAGTGTTTAGATTGAACAAAAAGTTTAAATCTAACACACCATTAGGCATAGGGGAAATTATTTACTCTAGGAGCAATATTGATGGCATAACCTAAACCATGCATATCCATAATATAAAAGGCAAGCAAGATACAAATAAAGCTCAAAATTAGATTAGCACAACAAGCTAACTTGGATCTTTAACTCAAGGCGATTAGACCTTAAATCA
>BQKN01063167.1:0-10756 GCA_022839385.1 Asparagus kiusianus
AAAAAATCTCATCAACACTGGCCGGAACAGTAACTCCGGTCAAATTTAAGGCCTATATGGCGCCGGAGTTGAGAAAATATACCAATCCGACAAAACTAAAAGAAAATATACCAACTTATCACCAAGCCTCGAGAAAATATACCAATCTGGCCATTTTGCCTATAGTTATATATATACATATATGTTTTGGTTTGATAGTTTTCAAGTTTTACTATGAAACAATTAAATATAATTAGAAAACATATTTTTGTTTCATACTTACATGCATATATATGATTTCATCAATATCAATTTTATTCAGTTCAATGAAATTATGTTTTAGTGCATTATATGTGTAATTTGATAAAATACTATATTCATTGTTTATAGACTTCATAACAATAGTTTACATCTTTTTTCAAGTCTATAAAATTATTTTATATTGTTTTAAAACATGGTTAAGCTAAAATGTCAAAACGCATATGTTCACATTTTCATGTTTTGGACTATGTTACAAAATGATGATATTTTTTATTTGGGAGGTCCTTTTTGAAAACCAGTCTTTATAGCATGTTTATTATCATGTCTATAATTATTTTCTAAAGTTTTACATTTTTTAAAATTTATTTGATATTTTTAAACATGGTTTTAAAATCAGAAAACTGTTTACAAACTTGTTTTTGTCTTATGTCAGTTTGCGGTCGACCGCCACGGTCGACCGCCCTTGAGTCCAAAGACTCATTTTGCTTTTTAGTGGCTCGCGGTCGACCGGATGAAGTCCAGAAAGTTTCGCGGTCGACCGTCGCGGTTGACCGTCTGTTGTCTTGTGCCAAAACCCTGTTTCTGAGCTGCTCGCGGTCGACCGCGAGATTCCCACGGTTGACCGCCACACTGTCTTTTCACCACCAACGGCTATTTTTCTGTAGCTGTTTTTATAGGCTTTTTGGTCATTTTGATTGGGTTTTTTGGCTGAGGTTTTGGGAGGCTATAAATACCCCCTTGCTCTCATCATTCATGAGTAACAAAGAGAATGTTTTAAAAGAGGTTTAACAAAGTTTTAATCAATGGTTTAAGTTTATTTAAAGTGTGTTTATAAGCTTTTTAAGTATTTGAGTGTTTCGGTTTTGTGAATCAATTCCGCAAAAGCTTGAGGAGATCATCTATTGAAGTTTGAGCTTCCAACTATTCTCCCTCCACCTCTTGATCTATTGAGAAGTTTTCTAAACTCTTATCTAGCTTTACATTTGCTAAGTTATTTGATTATCATTTTTTAAAGCTAGTTTATATTTGATTATATTATCTCATTGTTACACACACCCACATTGAGCTTTTAGTATTTACATACATAGTATATTAGGATTATGAGAGATTGTAACATTGAGTTGTGCTTAATTAAGTTCTCGCCTTGTATTAGAGAATAAATCATTTGTTGTTATTTGTTAGTGTTGTAAAGTTTTCGGTAAGCTAGAAAACCGAGTGTGAGGAGTGAACGTTGATCGGTGAGCGTTGAAAACCGACATTGTGAGTGTGAGGAGTGAACGTTGATCGGTGAGCGTTGAAAACCGACATTGTGAGTGAGGTGTGAACGTTGATCGGTGAGCGTTAAAAACCGACATTGAGAGGTGTAAACGTTATTCGGATGAGCGTAGAAAACCCGGTTGTGATAGTGGATTTCTCCCCGGGAGTGGGGAGCGGAGACGTAGGACGGAAGGTCCGAACTCTGTGATCATATTGTGTGTTTGCATTGTTTATTTGCACACTATCACTCTTGTTTTGTTTACCCTTGTGTTAATTTGTATATCCTTGCATATATCTCATAGTATATCTCATTGCTAGGATATATCTCTTTGTTCATATTGCTTATCGTAGCTTATATATATATTGTTGTATTTCATACTTGCTAGGATAACTTGTTATTAGTTGCTAGGATAACTTGTTATTAGTTTTAATTAGTATAAAATCGAATTAGATTAGCATAAGACCCTAATCACCCCCCCTCTAGGGTCTAACACTAATATGTTTTGGTAACAGGTTATTAGGATTCCTAATCTGTTTTGATAACAAGTTATTAGGATTCCTAATATGTTTTGATTTTGGTTTTAAAATTCCTAGTAAGCTTTTGGTTTTATGATTTCTATATATATAGGAACACGTTTTAGGTTTGGGGAGCAGCGAAGGGGATATTTAGAACACAGAAAAGAGGTATTTTCTGAGCTATTGGTTAGGGTTTTGTTTGAAGAGAATTAGAGTTTTGTTAGTGAGATTAATTGGTGAGTTTGTGTGATTTTGTAATCTTAGTTTGTACTCTTCTTCTCTATTAGTGAAAACCTCCTCCCCTTCTTACCCTGTGGACGTATGTAACTTGTCGAATCACATTAAAATTGGTTGTTTGAGTTTGTGCCGTTATTTTGAATTGTTTGTGGCCTTCTTTCTCAGCTATTGGTTTAGTTTCTTGAAGCCCATCGGTTGTTTGGCTACCACCACGCACAATAAGTGGTATCAGAGCATGGGCTACGCTTGAGCTAATTGGAGGAGTAGATCACTTTGGAAGTTCGTCTAGGGTTTTAATTGGTGATAAAGGTGAGATTTTTCCTATTTGTGGATCTCGTTTCCGTCGTACGGGGTGAGATCTTTCGGAGGCGCTTGTTAGGGTTTTAATTGGAGGTAAAAATCTCTCCTTTATCAATTTGGATCTATTCTTCATTTGTTTCACATTGGTTTATTGGTGCTTTGAGATAGATGGCCGAGAAAGGAGTTGAGGCTGGGATATTAGATTGTTGAGGAGTGCTTTGACCTACAGATTAAAATCATTTGACCACATTGGTACAAGCAAGAAGACCAATGTGGAGTTTGGTACTTTTATCCATCGATCGAGAGGTCTTTTAGGTGGTGTTCATTCAGGCATTTAGGGGCTTTCCAAGGAGGCATCATTGGAAGGTAATCGGTATTTTGTTTCCTATGTTGGTGATTATTCTAGGCATTTGTGGGTTGCAATCAAGTCCCGTTGGTGTGAAGTCCTAGAAGTTAACAGATGAAGGAAGTGTATTGGCAGAAAGGTAACCCGTCGTTCTGTTTTTGGTAGGGGTTCTTTCTTGCATTTGTGTCGAGCTCATGGTAGTTTGAGACATTTTGTTGAAGAGGAAACATTGGGGCGACGAGATGAGATATCGATAACAGTTTTGATGAGTCGTTCCTTACTGGAGGAGGATCGACGTTTGATGTTGAGCATTGGTTTTGGTGTTCGGGCTTTGACATATTTGGGTCATCTTAGTCATAGGTTACCGACTGTTGCATTTGAAGATTTTGGATCTGGTGGAGCTGCTTCATGTTTTGGGTTGCGATGGATGTTTGGTTGCTCAATATTTGGTCACATCGAGAATGCGAGATTTGATCCGATAGCATATTTGGGATTCAAAGGCTCGTTTGGTTATCAGTTGGGAGACTCTTATTTTGTTCTGAGTAGGTATGTCATATTTGACTCTCGGCAGGTGGAGAGTATTGATCAGATCATTGGCATATCGTAGCGGGTGGAGGGTGATGCTACTCCATATTGGATAGAGATTACTCTACATATTCCAGATCATACTGCATCGTTTGGGATTTCAGTTGAGGTGATACAGTTTGGGGATCATTTGGATTTGGATGTAGATGATGAGTTGGCTTTGGATTCGAGTGCAGCTGGTGGACATAGTTCGCATTTGGTTATGGACATTGGTCCATCTCAGGTTGAGGTGTTTAGTTTGTTTCACTTTGGGGCCATTGAGAGTTCTATCAGCCGCATATTTTTTGATGATGTTGGAGAAGAGTTGCGAACTCTTCTAGTTGATTGAGGGCCTTTGGAGGCCATTTGGTGAACTACATGAAGGCTTGATTCCTTGGGCAATAGGATACATAGGCAGTCATTTATAATGTAGCCGGTTTGGTGAGTTGATACCGATCTTTGGAGTTTGTTCGCATCCTCGTTTGGGTTCTCGACTTGTTGTGGATTAAGTTCGTTGTCGTGAATTTGTTCCACTTCGTACTGAACGTAAGAAGTGAGACATTTGGTTGGTATTAGTGTCGGCTCAGTTTTGGGAAAACCTTGCTGAGGTGGAGAATGATTGAATAGCAAGTTCTTCCTAATATGTTTTCTAATTTATTTTGATAATAGGTTATTGGGATTCTTAATATGTTTTGGTAATAGGTTATTGGGATTCCTATTCTGTTTTGGTAACAAGTTATTAGGAATCCTAATATGTTTTGATTTTGGTTTTAGAATTCCTAGTATGCTTTTGGTTTTAGGATTTCTATATATATAGGAAAACGTTTTAGGTTTGGGGAGCAGCGAGGAGGATATGTGGAGCACAGAAAAGAGTTATTTTCTGAACTATTGGTTAGAGTTTTGTTTGGAGAGTGTAGGCGTCAAAAATTATCTATAGGTCCCTGCACACGGCTCGAGACAGAGAGAAGATGATGAATGTTACTATCCGAGTCACAGGAGATCATTTGACGATAACAAACACATGAAGTGAGTCGACGGACCATGCGAAACGATGGAACTTCGGAATGACGGAAACACGAGCTGATCGGGAACCCCACATCGCTTGCAAAAGGCGGAGCTCCTCTCATGTCTTGTCCACTTTACATATGATTCAATTATGGGAGCTTGTATATCTTCTCGACATCTTTCCAACGCATCTTGAATCACATGATTCCGAGTTCGGACGATGAAGATACGACGAAAACGGACAGAACACGTAGAACTACATCCCGGGCCTCGGCGAGACACCCAAAGGTGTCTCAGCCAACCCAAGACACCCAAAGGTGTCTCGGCTTGGCCAAGACACTCTAAGGTTTCTCGGTCAAGCCGAGACACCCATTGGTGTCTCGGCCAAGCCGGCCCAAAGGTGTCTCAGAACTTGTAGAGTAATTTTGGCCATGATCCGTTTTGAATCTGAAGAAACTCAAAACATAAAAGTTGTAGATCTCCTTGTCAGCTTTCTAATGCATCTTGGATCAGATCATTATGAGATCATATGGGAACGTTAAAGCCAAAATACTAAAGATAGTACAAACTCCAAGACAATGTTGGTGTCTCAGAGAAGAATGACGATTTTGGATATGATCCGATTCGAATCTGAAGAAACTCAAAACATAAAAGTTGTAGATATCTTTGTCAAATTTCTAATACATCTTGGATCAGGTCATTTGGAGGTCATATGATAAAGTTAAGATCAAAATACCCGAGACACTCAGAGGTGTCTCGGCCAGGCCGAGACACCCACGAGTGTCTCGGCCAAAAACACCCACGGGTGTCCGCAACCCCCAGAATGCTGTTTTTGGCTGTTTTTTACTGTTTTGAGCCGTTTTCGACGTTAACCGCCTGGATTCCTCGAAGCCTATAAATACAACCCCAGGGCCCTTATTTTTTTAGATCTAGATTTCTCGAGCGTTGGCGAAGCCCTGCCGGACTGAAGACTGAAGGTGCACGAATTCCAGAGAGGAGGAGGAGAGATCGGATTGAGTTCGTCGGCATAAAGAAGAGGAGCTCGTCAGATCTGTAGTTCTCGTGTTCGTCCCTTAAGATTACCCCGTTGTGGTGATCTTAAGAAGATCAATTATCTCGTTGTTGCCGAGATAAGCGCTACGGCTTCTTGATTCCTTCGTGAATCAACGAAGCTCTGCCTAATTTTTCAACAATCAGATCTGATCGGCGGTGGTCCACGGATATCAACGTCCCCGTCACAGACTAAGATCTCACGCAAGCAGCGGGCGATAAACACCCGTTGCGTTTGTTTGAAGAGAGTTGTATTTTTTTATTTTTTTATTGTGTAAGAAAGTCTTATAAAAAGACTAATTTTACTTTGAATCTATAACCAATAAACGTGTAATAGATTCAGCAATGAAGAAATCAGCTTTCTCCACAAACAGAGAGAATTAGAGCTTTGTTGGTGAGATTAATTAGTGAGTTTGTGTGATTTTATAATCTCAGTTTGTACTCTTCTTCTCTATTAGTGAAAGCTCCATCCTCTTCTTACTCCGTGGACGTAGGCAACTTGCCGAATCACGTTAAAATTGGTTTGAGTTTGTACCATTATTTTGAATTGTTTGTGGCCTTCTCTCTCGGTGATTGGTTTGGTTTCTCGAAGCACATCAGTTGTTTGGATTCCGTCGCGCACAACAGATAAGGAATATATTTTATGATTCGACATTGAAAAAAAAATTGCAAGTGATGTCACCATCACGTATATTGTTGGAAATTAAGTTTTCCCCTGAATGTTGTTCATCATGAGCAACCAAAGCAAGAGAACTCAATAAAAAAATTCAAAACCGGCCACTATCCTATGAGTTTGAAGAAAGCTTTGCGTCATAGCATGCACCTATACTATCTTCAGCTCAAATGTCAAGTTTCAAAAGCCAGACACGTAAGATTAAAATTGATGATTTCAATCTTCCTATTAAATTTTGCTCATAAAATCATTTTGTACAATATGTAGGCTTACAGAATGATATCAGGTCCTGATGAGAGAATTGTGAAACCTGAATTTTCTACTTCAATAAAGAACTTTTCTTACGTGAGTTTATAGATTTTTAGAATTCTTGTATCGCAGTCACATTCCAGCCATGTATCATTCACAAAATTACAGAAAGATTCAGAATTAACCAAACTCCATTGGAGTGAAAGATGCTACAAATAATTACTAATCCGTTGTGTGTTGATACTTGTCTTTGTTTGCGGGAAAGATTGGAGAATGATACCTGCACCATTATCATGATCCACATGCCAGCATACGGTGCTACGATGAACTAGACATCCAGGTCCCATGCATTTCCTTCCTTACTAATTTCTAACTATTTTATTTAATAGCTTACATGTGTATTAGCTTGAGCCAGATCGTTGTGTTTGTTCCATTGGTAGGCTTATAACTTAGAACATAATCATGATGCTTTGCATCTTGTGTTGCTTTCAGAGGTCCTACCATCCCAACTACAAGCATTTCACCCTCTGATGCTGCATTTTCATTGATGCGATATCTTAAAGATCCAAATATGGTGGGTGTCCTTTGATGAGGATGAAGGTGACGGCACATGATGGTACACAATGTGTTATGATGCGCAACAACGGTAACACACTTGACCCATGATTATGATTGAATTTATCGGATTTCATTCATGCATGGAAAGCATTAAGAAAAAACTCAAAACATCTCTAACCTGGGAAAATTTTACGACATGATAAATTACATTATTTGCGTATCTAGCGTAAACACATAATATTCGACATCCAAACTTAATTTACTTGGAAAGCACAGTTCAATTATGAGTTCTTTGACATCCCATTGCTTGTTCACAGGAGATAATGGAATAGTTAGTCGATAGTTTATACTTATTGTGCCTGGGGAATACTCGTTATCTCTTTCTTGTAAACAAACATGGAAGATATTCATGAATAATCATTCGAAGTTGTTAAAATTGAGTAGTTTGTGAATTATGGATGTCTGAGGAATAATTTTAGCAAATTATTGCCTAGAGAAGTCTGTATATAATTACGAAATTATTTGCTCAAGAAATCGGGGATTATTGGTGACAATGTGACATTTTTTATAACTATGGCTGGATCCGGAATGAAATTAGACGAATATAGTTATATAGGTGCTATGACGTGTGCATTTGTCTTGTTCCAATGGATACAAATAATGTTGAAAGGCAGAACCGCAGAACTCAACATAATGAATAAGACTACTTAATATCAGTATATATATATATTTTTTATGAAAATGTTATATTAAATCACATTAGTTCGCCTTATCTAATTCAACATGTTTCATTACGCAAAATCAAATATAATTTAAACGCATATCTACTCAGACATATCCTATATGTTCTAGGACATCTAGTAAATAATCACTACTATATTCATTTATTGGGTATATATGTCAGAAAGCAGTATGTATATGAGTATGCATCAAATTATTTATATCCACTTGCACTCCTATATATATAGAGCATTCTAGATATGTGCAGGTACCTAGTCTTATAGGGACACACAAAACCCATGATGGATTGGCATCTTAAGAAATGAGTGGTTATTGTGGTGATAACTGAAGAATCTGCACTGGCCATGAAGAGAATAACTTGGACAATAAGTTAACTGTGGAGTTGCTGCTTGCCACTGAATGAGGACAAAGTCTATAGGATACTGACATGGGGAGATCTTTAGGGATCCAAGCCAAAGAAAGAAACACTCAAAGTATAGTCTTTTTTGTGGGTGGGGGCAAATAGTCTTCTATTATCATCATTTGTGTTGATATTAGGTTTAGTCGCACATTAGTTATAAGAGAACATCTCACCATTCTCTATTTGTTTATATATAGGTCTACACATTCAATACTTTAACTAAGGAAAATTTACTCCAAGACCATCTCTCTCTCTCTATCTATCTATCTCTAATCATGGTATCAGAGCGAGGTTAATTGTTTTGCCAAATTTTAGCCTAGCCGCATTGCGGCCTCCATGACACTCGTCTCTCGGCCTCACATGAACGGCATCACCGTTTCACATTCAGTAACGATATCACCGTTTCAAGCCGTCTCTCGGCTTCTTTTTTTAGTCGTCTCTCGGCTTTTGTTTTAGCCGCCTCTCGGCTTTTTTTAGCCGTCTCTCGTCTTCAAACAAACGACATCACTGTTTCAATCCATTTCGACGTCTCAACGTCTCAGCATTGGCATTGATCCATCGTGGATGTGTCTCCCTTGTATTGTCACTTAGTTGAGGACCTTCCACCCTTGTTACACTTAAGTATGCCTTCCCTACACAACATTACTGTTAATATGGCTCCTTCAGAAAAGATCCCTAAATCACCCCAACCCCTAAATGATCAAAGTAATTGGGCGGGATGGTCCACAATTGTCACAAATGTCTTGCGTGGTGCTAGTTTGCTTGATCATCTCACTAGTTGGGGACCAGTTTCACCGTCCATCAGCACTGTTACATCTGGCAGTGGTGATACCGATCTTCAAACCGCACGTGCTCTCTATGTCAAGAGAGTTTGGATTGGCAGTTCTAGAAATTTCGTGTCATGGATTATCTCACTCGTTGTGTTAGCTCTGGTCTCACTATCGAGATTGGCTCGCTTCCCTCTGCTCGGGCCATGTGGAGTCGTCTCACTGAGGCTTCATAGAGTACTCCGGTGCACGGGAGACATATCTTCTATAATGCGTTGTTATGTAATACGTTGCTATATAACGCAAAGGTAGTTCCTCTCTGCGGTCTCATTTTGGTTAAATGCAAGCCTATTGGATAGAATTACGCTCCATACTTTCTAGACGTGATTCCACATACGAAGATTGGCTAGCCTGGTATGAATGGCACGAGGTACATCAACTGTTTCAATCCCTTCCTGAATATTCAACTATGGCTGACCAACTACTTCATCAGTCTTAATTTTTGCCTCGGTTATGGGAGCTCTCAGTGCTTATGAGACACAGCAGCAGACATCACGACTCAATTTGACAACAGATGCTTTTGCCTCTTCACTCGAGATTGTTCCGTATGTACCAGTCACTGCTCTTATTATGAATCGTACTTCTCAATAGGCTTGATCTAAGATTTTTTGCACATATTGTAAGAAGGAGGGACACCGCATTGAGAAATGCTTCAAGCTTTGTCTTGAGTTACGTTCCTCAGATACTTTTCGTGGTCAACGACCCCCTCAGTCTCAACCCTCTCGCGCACCAGAATTGCTGGCCAATGCTATACCATATACCACTTTTGATACTACTATTCAAACTATTGAAAATCTTCGCCACCAACTTGATGCTCTTCAGCATACCACTTCTACGTCACTGTCTGGTAGATACTCCACTGGTAGATACTTCTACATCACTGTTTGTACTAGTCAAATTATCGATACTTCGCTTTAACAGAATGTCAAACTTCGCTCTACTGATGTTGAGCCTCTATCTGATCCTACCCGATACCGACATCTTGTTGGTCAGTTAGTCTATTTGTGCATCTCTCGACCAGATATCTTTCACGTTGTTAGCATTATCAGTCAATTTGTTGATACCTCATGTTCTGTATACTATGCTGTATTATTACATATTCTTCGGTATCTTTGGGACACTAGCACTCGCTCTATTTTGTATCCTGCTACATCTGATTTAGAGCTTCGTGCATATTCTGATGGTGATTGGGCTGGTGATCCAATTACTATAGAGTCTACCACTGGTTATTGTATATTTCTTGGTGATTTCTTTATTTTATAGTGGAGTAAGAAACAAGATGTTGTTATCCTTTCTAGTAGCGAGACATAGTATCATGCAATGTCCACTACAGCTAAAGAGATTATTCATCTTCGTCGTCTTCTTAATGATTTTAGTATCTCTGCTCTGACTCCTACTCCTCTCTACTATAATAATAAAAGTACCATCCAGATTGCTAATAATCCAGTATTTTATGAGAGGACCAAACACATCGAGATCGACGCTCATTTTATTCGTTAAAAAGTTATCAAGGACAAGACAATTCAACTTCTTCATGTCTCATCCGCCGATGAGCTTGTAGATTTCTTCACGAATGCCTTACCTGTTCATCGATTCTAGTTTTTTGTACGCAAACTGACTTTGTTTGACCAACATGAGTTTGAGGGGGGCTGTTGATATTAGGTTTAGCTCCACATTGGTTATGAGTGGACACATCACCGTCATCTACTTGTATATATATAGGCGTACACGTTCAATACTTCAACTGAGGAAAATTTACCCCAAGACTCTCTCTCTCTCTCTCTCTCTCTCTC
>BQKN01063169.1:0-18223 GCA_022839385.1 Asparagus kiusianus
AATATATTAATATATTAATATTAATTAATATATGATTAATTTTCCTTTTTTGCTGAATATATGATTGTTTTAGAAAAACCATCTGATCCATCCGATCCAATGTGTTTTTCAAACGATTGCAAACACTTTTGGGAGAAAAACCAAACACCAATGTGTTTTTCTAGAAAAACACAACAATAAAAACACATTGGTAACCAAACGCACCCTTAAGAATTAAGTGACTTAATATCAATTCCATGATTTGAGGGATTAATTTTAAAATATGAGAGATTTAAAACAGTAATATCTGAGAAGCCTTCACATATTTTTGTGTATGCGAGTCTGTTCTACTTGGTAAATAATTTTGTTTCTTTTAAATATTTAGTAGTTATTTCAAACTCTTGAATGAAAAAAAAACAGTTAAGCATCATTTGACATTACAGAGACGGAAATAGTTCATGGGAACAAGCAATTGAAAGATATAGAATCCAATTATTCATTTAACTAATAGTTGTTTAACTTGAAAATATTTTCATTTCATTGAAAATTATGTTGTTAATTATTTTAGATTGATATTTTTTGGTAACTTTTTTAGATTGATATCTTAATATGACTAAGTTTTACAATGTTATCAAATATGTTATCTAGAATGCAATTTGTTTAAATTGTTGGGATCATCTCTTACTCTACCAGTAAGTGGTGATTAATGGTATTTGGCACACTTTATTTTGATGGTAGATACTTGACAAACCTAATTACTTAGTTTGAAGTGTTAACGTTTCTATTTTAAAGTTAATAGATCGTGCAGTCACTAGAGATACTCTATATATTTATTTAATGTAGTTTTTAAGATAATGTGCATATTGGCTAGTGTTTAATTAAATTCATATAATACAACATATTGGCTAGTGTTTAATTAAATTCATATAATACAAAATTTACTTCAATTTGGATATAGCAGAGATCTCCAAAATTTCAGGCCAGAATTATTTCTCTTGTTCCATCTAAATATTATGTTTTAATTTCGATAACCATATCTCGCAGAGTAAAAATACTATCAGCATATCACGGAAATGATCTAACCCATGTTGGGAGGCAGTGAAATGCTGAAACTACCCATGTTGGGAGGCAGTGAAATGCTGAAACTACCTCCTACTTGGAATTTCTACTAATTAGAATGCACCGCACTATATAGCCCACTATATAGGGTGTTCTCAAAGCATTCCTACTCTATCTCACAAATTCTGAATTTTAATGTTTTAATATTTTATTTTATTTTATTTTTTGGATTTTTTTCCCATCAGGCTTGTAATGAGCAAAACTTCCCAACCTGCACCCCGACAGACTGGTGGCTCCCGGAACTCACTTCCCTCACCACTTCCTCCTTGCAACAAATCCTACTCTCCATGAAAACCCATGGCGCCTCCTCCAAAAAACTTTCCGCTATTATCACCGCTTTCGCCGAAAAATCCTTCCCCGAATTTATCCACCCTAAAAACTCCGCCCTCCCCTTACCAGATCCCTCACCTGCTATCCGTACCCACCAAGCATCCCTCCTAAACTCCATAACCCACCTCCTCAAATCAACCTCTATACCTGTCCCTATAAGTTTCCTGTGCCTTCTTCTCCGCGCAGCCATCTTTCTGAACTCCTCAAACGACAGCAAAAGAGAACTAGAAGTTCAAATCGCCGCCTGTTTGGATCAGGTTTCTGTTGGAGATTTGCTTGTGATTGCGTTGGATTGTTCGGGGCAGCGGGTTGTGGATCTTGATAGCGTGAGGAGGATAATTGGGTTGTTTGTAGAGAAGCAGGGAGGGGGTTTATATGGTGGAGGAGTGGTGGGATGTTCTGCAACGGTGCAGCAGGTAACAAAGACTTTTGATGCTTTTGTCGGGGAGATTGCTGCTGATGAGGATCTTGGTGTGTCCAAGTTTGCTGGAGTTGCAGGTGCTTTGCCAGAGTCTGCGAGGAGGTTTGATGATGATCTCTATAGGGCCGTTGACATCTACTTGAAGGTCAGTGTGTTCCGTTTCTATACCAATTGTTTATTTTTCAGTAAGTTTAAGCTTTTATTCATCTAAAAGAAAATCATGTACGTTTAATCATCCAGGCATATACCTGGGAACATGGGAATACAAGACACTATAGATATGTAATCGGAGTTCGAAACCGGAAATAACTCCGACGTACATCACCCCAAAATAGACACCCAATCTTGAAATGGTGCAGGAATAGGACTATGTATATGATAGTTAGAAGATGATCAACTCAGAGCTCTTACAAACATTTGTATGTATAAAGTCTGAGGTTTCTTTCATTCCAAATGCAATAAATAGCTGCAGCAAGACCATCTCTTTTAAGTTTCTTACTATAGTAATTATCTCTCCACAGCATTAATTGTGCCAATGCATGAAGAAAACCCCATTCACAGCTTCTAACAGTAAATCACATCCAATCCATTAAGCCATGTCACACAGCAGTAGAGAAAGGAAAAGAGAAGAGGAGATGGTCAGTGATTTTCAGCTTTAGAGGGACATAGATAGCACGTATTACACAAAAAAGAAGCCCATATGACATGGCCTACCTTGTGTCAAAAGCTTCCTGTGAGCAGCGATCTATAGAAGCGATCTATAGAATATGAGCTTGTTTAGGAGTAGAGAGCTTCCCCCAAAGAGTACAACTCCAATTAATAGTGAGAATGTCATCAATCAGGATGTCATAAGCAGGGACAATGCTGAATTTGCCATGAACCAAACATTTGGATAGATGAGATAGTGCATTCTCATTTGCGCAATAATAAGTTTCTAACGTTCAGGATTTACTAGCTAGTTTTGTTCTTTAATAGTTATCTTTCAAAGTCCATAAATATTGTCCATTGTATTATATATATCCTTATGTATTGTAACTTTTCCTATTTCTATATTCAAAATGAATTACAATCTTTTTTCCCCCCAAAATGAATTATAATCATTTAGCATATATCTATATATCTGCTTGGTCAATTGTTTCATACGGAAACCAACTTTCTTGAACCTGAATTGTTATATCATATTTGCTAGGGATATATACACGTCTTATAAGAAATAGATCTAATTTCTTATTATTACAAAACAAATTGTAACCGTCATAAGTGTGAATATTGTTGGAGTATAGTCATTGGGATAAATGGTATCTGCAATTATTTTGATGTAAAGACTATTAGGTGATATTTATCTAAATCAAATTTCACTGTAGCACATGAGTGTATATTCGTTTTCTCACATAAAAATGGTCTCATTTGCGGCCTATGCTTATGTTATTCTACGAACAGGCTCATCCAGGGCTGGACGAGATCGAGAGAGAAAAAGTGTGTAGTGTACTAAACCCTCTCCGGCTCTCCTACGAGGCCCGTCTCCACGCATCACAAAACAAGCGCCTTCCCCTCCAAGTCGTCCTCCACGCTCTGTACTATGACCAGCTTAAGCTCCGCAGCACTGCCACCTTTAATGACAACATCGATCCCACTCCACCGCCACTCAGCACTGCTACATCGGCGCGCAGCAGGGCGGTGGCAGATGCGTCACTGATGAAGGAGAACGAGGAGCTGCGATCAGAGCTTACGAGGATGAAGCTCTACCTATCCGATTTGGAGATGACCAAGAAGGTGGGCTCTGGAATCAAAAAGTCGAACACATTCCTGGCGTCGGTGTCGAGGACTTTGGGGCGGCTGAATCCGTTCAAGCAAGGGTTATCCAAGGATACTCTCAATATTGATGAGGATCATGGGAGTGTGGCGGGTGGGAGTAGGCCCAGGAGGAGAAGGTTTTCCATTTCTTGATGGGATCATGGGATATATACCCCCCCTCTTGGAATTTAATTGAATGGTGTTTTGATTGGTGTTGTGGATTTAGGTTGATTTTGTAAATATTTGGCAAGGAGTGTATGCTGATTTTGTTGTTTTATTTGAAATTGACTCGACCACTACATTGATATCAATTCTATTATTTAATTAGGGGATGATTGTGATTCTTTTTATTGAGCATAAATTAGAAAGGAGTATAATTGGTGGAGTATGGTAAGGGCTAAATTAAGAAGGAATCGTAAATCTCTAGAAATCATAAAAATCATAGAAATTAATAGGTATTTGTGGAGAAAGCATTCAGTGTACTGAATATAGAGGTGGCAGTTTTTGACCCGACCCATCAACCCGACCCGACCCGTTTATATTGGGTATGGGTCAAGTTATATGGGTCGGGTCATAAACGGGTCAACCCGAACTGACCCATTTATTAGATGGGTAAGTTAGGGTTGACCCGCCTGACCCGTGTAACACAAAGAGCTCACCCGTATAAGTGCATAACACCGCAATTGAAAATTCGGGCTGTCACATTCCTTTGTCTACCAACCTGTCCTTTCTTCGTCTCTCATAAACGAAATCCTAGATTTCCCATCTGCGTGCGGCGGCGAGCGACAGCGAGGAGCGAGCGACGGCGATAGGCGAGAGGTGACGACGAGTGACGGCGAGCGGCGTCGTTTCATCAAAAGTGACGATGAGTGACGGCGAGTGACGAGCGGCGACAAACGACGAGCTCAATCCTCTCCGTAAGTTCTCTCTTTCTCTCTCTAAGCTTCATCAAAATTAGGTTTCTTTCATTTTGCTCAAGTTTCTTTAAATTAATTTGATTCAAGCTCAAATGTTCCATTTCCAGAGTTGATCATTAGCTTTCATGTAAATTAATTTGATCATAGATAATCTATTTCTCTTTCTAAGGTTTCATTCATGCTCATTTATTGCCCAATTTGTGATCTGTTGATTTTTGCGGAGTCTATGATCTAGTGATTCTTTTCGTACCATATATATATATTGTTTTTTTCGTATTTTTAATTTTCAGAAACAGCCTACGTAACAAGCACAAGGTACTAATTTTTTAGTTAGTTATGACAATTTGACATGATTAATGGCTGAGTTGAGGGAAAACTATATTTATTCATTAGATAAGTATATATGTGTGAAGACTTTGACCTGGTTCCCTTGTCTTAAAGTACTTTTCTTCATGTTGAAGCTGGTAAAGGGTAGTTGGTGAAAGATGTATGAATCTCGTGAAAGATTGAGGTATACTCACAAATAGATGAGAGATAGATGGATATTCATGGATGAGTATAATCCCTAGCAAACTTGATAGAAGATATATATAAGAACATGTAATCATGAATCAGAATTCTACTTGTTTAATTGAATTGAGAATGGTTTATGCTAGTTGATAGTTTACGTGTAGAAAGTCTCCAATTGGTAGCCTATATATCAATCCTTAATAACCAAGAAAGCATGGCATTTTCACTTGATCATCAATAATAAGATATAGTTCTTTTTTGTTTTTGTATTTTTAATTAGATTTGTAACAGGCATGTTAAGCATTTCAAATTATTTCACGCATCCTGTCAAAAAGGTCCTGCTAAGTAGGGCTGACCTAGAAAAGAGTATCCGTTCATTTCTCAATGGCTCCCTATAATTAAGTAGATAGTGCTCTTGTATTCAATTACTTGTTGCACTTGGTTTCTTTCTAACTTTATGTTTGTGCAATCAAACAGGCAGTCTAATTCCAGCAGCTTAAATGAAGAAGGATCCTTTCCCTTAGTTTTATAAGCTCCATTTCTACTTATAGTGTAAACGTACATCCATTGTTGCAAATAGCCTCCTAGATTGTCTATTCAGTTTTCCCATTTTAACTAGTTGTATGTAATGGTCATTATGCAAGTTTGTAGTAAGTTTATGAAGCGCATATGTTTCAGTCCACGAATCCCAAGATTAGCCTGAATTAATAGATTGAGAATACAAGGGCTCTATCTGCAATGATAGAAGTATGAAGGATCTATTCACAATTTGGCAATAGTCAGGGGTCTATCTGCAATTAGTCCTGTAAAAATATGAAAATTAACGACGTAATGATACTACAGATTGGTAGAGAACCTGGTTCCTGCGAGAGAAACACCTCTCAACCTCTCTTATTTTAGTCATTGAGGTATTATTCTGGTCATTTATCTCTAATTGCTTGTCATACTTGCTATATGCTATAGTGGCCATATTTCATTTTGCTTAATCCATATTTGAGCTAAAGCATACTACTGAATCTTGTTTTTAAGTATTCTACTAAGTTGTTTTTAAGTATTCTGCTAAGTTGATCAATAATATTGGTTCTTCTTTTATTACGTGCATATGTTTATTCTCGAATGTTGTTTATATTTAGGAATTCGACTCATTTGAAAGTCAAGAAATTATTACTTCTCAAAAGACTCAATTAGAACTTTATTTGGATGAACCAAGACTTGACCGTGGTGCTCAACTCGACATTCTTTCATTTTGGAAGACTAATAAGCATAAATACCCTGAGCTCTCTTTATTGGCAAGGGACATAATGGCGGTTCCTATCTCTACGGTTGCTTCGGAGAGTACTTTCAGTGTAGGTGGGAGAATCCTTAACCAATACTGTAGCACTCTTAAGCCTAACAATGTGGAGGTTTTAGTTTGCACACGTGATTGGTTATATGATATTAAAGGTAGACAATTACTAATGTTATATTTTTTACGTTCTTTGCATTAGAATACATGTTATGAATTTGCTTATTGGTTTTTTATTTTTTTTATTAATGATAGATGACATGCAACCAAAATTAGATGAGCTTTCTGAGAATATCATGCAATTAGATATTAGAGAATCTATGCCAACACGGGAATAATCAAATCTATAAAGTTTAAGGGCTGTCCTCCAAGAAAATTGAGGTATGTAATCAATAGTTTACCTTTTTGGTAGAAATACTGAAATTACACCAAGTTCTGATATTCTCAGCATTCAATTTTACTTTCTTATATTGTTTCCCTCTTTATCAAACTATTTTCGAATAATTTGCAGTTCTTATTCATGAAGTAACTCGTCTATGAAAAGTCACAGGGTGATGAAGAAAGAATTAAACACGTCAAGAAGAAAGCAATAGAATATGTAGAGAGCTTGAAATGAACCTGTTTGTGAAATTGGATTTGTTACAGAGAGCTTGAAATGTACCTGTTTGTGAACCTGTTTAACATTCTAATGGGAGTAATCTTGCTCTAATTTTTTTTTATGCGTATGTATGTAGAATGACATTTTAATCTCTTTTATATAGATAATTATTGTTTACTTAAAGGGTTGCTGGAGCTAGGCTTATTTTAGCAATTTTAATTGAGTTGTGCGTAGAATTAAAGCCCAAGTCCTTGCATTAATCAACTGGAGAAAAGTTGGTGCTGTCCTGAATGCATATTTAGTTTTTAGACCTGGAAAATTTGGTGTTTTATTCTGTGTCAACATCTACTTTTTCTAGATTTCATTATCAATTTAATATTCAAGAAGCAAAGGAGAAAGGAAATGTCATTGTTTTTGTTCTCTGTTTGTCTTACTCTGTTTCAAGGAGAAAGGAAATGTCATTGTTTTTGTTCTCTGTTTGTCTTACTCTGTTTCAGTTTCAGTATTTGGTGGAGAAAATCACTTAAAAGAGTAACCCGTTTAATATTGTAGGTGTCTAAAAATACCTATAATTGTCCGCACGCAGCTCGAGTCTAAGAGAAGATGATGACCGTCATCATCCGAGTCAGGAATGATTATCCGATTAGCCGCTGCGCACATCAATCAGCTCGCGCACGTGAGTCAATACGCGCTCGTTAGTCAGCTCGCGCGCGTTGGTCAAATCCAAAGTGTCCGACGTGTTTGTCAGGCGGATCCAAAGTGCCCGACGTGCTTATCGGTCAGATCCAAAGTGACCGAATGCACTCGTCAATCAGCCCACGTGCGCCGGTCAGCTCCAAGTGACCGAACGCACTCATCAGTCAGCTCGTGCGCATCGATCAAGTCCAAATGCCGTAAAGAAACTAACGAACGCATGAAGCTAGTTAACAATGCGTACAAGTCAACAAGATGATCAAATACGCAAAACAGCAGAAAATACAAGTTTCGAAAAGTCGGGAAAACAACGGGAAATTCTACAAAAGGCCAAACCCCCGCGCCAACGCGGATCAGCCCGTGCTGACCCACGCTCGCGCGGGTCGGACCGCGCTGACCCGCGAGGGGCGCGGGTCGGACCGTGCCGACCCGCATCCGCATGGGTCGGACCTCGCTGACCCGCGCCCCCGCGGGTCAGCAGCATCCGTCGCGCTGTTTCGACCCCCAGACGCGTTTTTAGGCTGTTTCGATCGGTTTCTTCTGTTCCAGAGGTTCCTAACTGCCTAGATATCATATACAAACATGGTTAGGCCGTTATTAACCGAAGATAAGGCCAAATCACTCATTCTTATCCGAAACCCCCAAACCGAAGCCTATAAATAAAGGCCTAGTGGCTCAATTCACAGGGGCGGATTATTATCAAGAGGGCGAGGTGCTGCCGGATTGAGGAGTCAAAGGAGCACGAATTTACAGCGAATGCAAGTCAGATCCCGGTGAACTTCAGCATAAAGAGGAAGACTTTCGAAGGATCTGAACCCATATCCCCCCGTCCGCTCGTTCCTCAAGATTAGGCTTGGTCTTAATCTCGAGAAGAGCGACTAATTTCGCTTGGTAGATTTTAGAGCTTCAAGCGAATACTTCCTTGGTGAAGTAGGAGCTCCGTCAATTTTCTGACAACCGGATCTGATCCGTAGGCGGTCCATAGATATCGACATCCTTGGCACAGGCAAAGATCCCGCACAAGCAGAAGACCGATAAACGATCTCTCTGCGTTTGTTTGATAAAGTTGTAAACTTTTTATTTTTATTATGTAAGGAGATCTTATAAAAAGATCAACTTTTTATTTTATTCGAGCTTATTGTAACGACCAAAGTTGTAATAGATTCAATAACAATGAAAACAATAACTTTCGACGAAAATAAACTGGCGACCACAGTAGGAGTAACAGTCTCTCGGCAGAGGCTGTAGTGTCGCAACCTCGGATCTGCATCCAGGTTAAAGAAGTGGTCGAATACGAGTTCGACCAACTGAAGTTTGAGGAGTATCTGTCGTCCTCCTCCTCTAGATCCTCCTCTACTCACAAGCACAGGAAGATCAACGCCCCTGTTGCTACGGTAGTTGCACCTTTCAATGCCCCTCTGGCCTCCAACGAGGCCAGATCTGCAGATCTGGACTCCTCCTCAACCAAAGAGTTGAGTACTGAGGGCACGCCATTCCTATCGAAGAGGGCACGCCAAAGGCAACGTCAACGCCTCGCACGCTAATTTGCCAAGGCTTTGGAGCCTTTTGACAGGGTCTGCTACGATGCAGATCTGAAACTCAGAAGGCGCCAATTGTTCCAGCAACGAGCAAACACCCCCTCCTCCAAACCATCAACGAGTGAATGGATCCAAGTCAAAATGACCCGTTCAACCCTTGAGGAGCGCATTCAGAAACGCCGCACATTGCTTGCACACGCGAGAATCTTTATGCAAGAAACCAAAAAGTTGCAGAAGGAAGAAGTGGAAAAGAAGCCACAAAGACTGCACGAAGTATGGAGGCCAAAGTCCATGACGGCGGCTAAAAAGATCGAAAAATGCGGATCACCCAGATCCGACCCTCCAGCCCGCAGGACACTCAGATCCGACCCTCCAGTTCGCGGGACACTCAGATCCGACACTCCAGCCCGCGGGATACTCAGATCCGACCCTCCAGCCCACGGGACACTCAGATCTAACCCTCTAGCCCGTGGGACACTCAGATCTGACCCTCCAAGCCACGGGTCATCCAAGTCCGACCCTCCAAGTCGCGGGTCATCCAAGTCCGACCCTCCAAGTCGCGGGTAATCCAAATCTGACCCTCCAGCCCGTGGGACACTCAGATCTAACCCTCCAAGCCGTGGGTCATCCAAGTCCGACCCTCCAAGTTGCGGGTCATCCAAATCTGACCCTCTAAGCCATGGGTCACCAAGGTCTGATCCGGACCAGAGTCAAGACAGGAGATATTCTGCACCTATTCTATTGAGTCCTGTCTCTACTTCAATTAATCCCACACCTCCGGTGAAGCCCCGCGATAGCGTGGACTTATCCCGATTCAAGATGAGGATGGTGGATCACCTAGGTCCTTTGCACGAGGATCGAGACAAAGTTCTAATTAAAGAGCGCTTGGGTCCGGTGACTGAACCCCGAGCAACTACTCGAGCTGAGGGTCGCACACGCCCTTGCAACAAGTCAGAGCCTCCTTATAATAGGAAAACCCTTGTAACTGACTGCCTTGGATGGCGAATTGAAGTCCAAGAGCCCGTCAAGAGTTCACACTTACAAATGCGTGGCTCTAAACGTGTGACTCTTGACAACACCCTTAAGGCAACAAGTCCCCAGAGGGAAGCGTATTCGTCTGACGATGACGTTATACCTGGGGAGTCGTGCAAACACGCGATAGATTGCTCCGATCATTATGCCGATGAATTGTACTATCGGGCTGGGGGTACAAACAAACCTCGAAAGAGAGATTCTCGGGAGATGGACTTTTATTGTCCGTGTACCAAGATAACCAGAGCAGTATTAACAGCGTGTAGCTATCCCAAGATCGCTCCGCAGAGGGTCTCGGTATTTGAGAGGATCTCTAACGGAGCGACTAAGTCCAAACCAAAACATTTCCGCAAGAAACAATCGGCCGTTTAAGGTGACGAACTTCCGGAAGTCACAATAAATATGGCTGCTAAGGGAAAGTTGATTCGACCTTCTAGCTCTGACCCGCTTATATCGCATCGTTTAACCCGGTTACGATCGGGAACCATTAGATAAAGAGATTATTAGAGAATGCAGAGGGGATTATCCTCAGATGATGAAGCATCAGATGCTAACTCTGCAGTCGCTTCTGACAAAACGGTGTCCAGCCCAGGACAATCCCACGAGGCATTCATGATCAACACCGAGCAAATTGTCAAAATTCTCGAGGATGCTCTAACCAAGCAGAAAGAGGTATTTAAGATTAAAATGGAAATGGCTATGTAGCGGATGAAGGAAGAGCATGACCAACAGATTCGGGCTCTGTCCAATCAATTTGGTGAATCCAGCCGTCACAACACTGCTAACCAAGCAGGTAGCGATTCGGACGTGGATAAACACATCAATGCAGATGACCCTCCCGTTGACCAAAACACTGGGGGTGGCCCTACTAAAAACAACGACGCTGGGGGTGATCCTACTGAAGATGACAACACTGGGGGTTGTTCGCGGGAAAAATAGTTACTTTCTTCATTACTGATTCCATTGTACACTCTTGTAATAGTTTATCGATCACAAAGGTCCGGTCTTTTTATAAGATCCGGTTACAACGAAAATCAAATAAAAAGAAATGAAAAATTACAACTTTGTTTCCTTGTTTGTCGAACAAATCGTGAGCTCCTGTTTTGCGGTCACTCGCTTGCGTGGGTTGTTTGCCTGCGCCGGGGTTTATCCGTGGACCACCGCGAGATCTAGATCCGGTCGGATCTACGCAGTATAACGGGTACTATTTTACCAAGGAAATAATAGCCGGGAGGGATTGTTTCACCAAGGAAACAACCGCTCGAATCTCGGGATCAAAGAACCAAGCTTTGATCCGGAGTGTACCTACGTAGATCTGAGATCTGAGATCCGGTTTCTCTCGAACACCTGCCTTATTTGACGTTGATGATCGCCGAGCACCAGATCTGGATGAGCAAGTCTTCAAAGTCTTAAAGTTCTGATCTTTTTTAGATCTGAGTCTCCAATTCAGCAGGGCTTCGCCTCCTCCAAAATCCAACCCCTTGAAATGAAGAACCCCTTGGCCTATTTATAGGCTCTCTGAACTGTGCCCGTGTGCACACAAGAGAGGGGGGGAAGAACCGGCCACCTCAGGGTGGCTCGGCTCATGTCGAGCCACCCTCGGGTGGCTCGGCCACCGAGCCACCTTAGGGTGGCTCGGCTTGGGCCGAGCCACCTTGGGGTGGCTCGGTTTCGGCCGAGTCCCCTCGGGTGTTGTTCGTTCCAGTCTTTTCCGCTGTTTTCGGTTTGTGGTTGACTTGGTCTGGAATCGATTTGTTGACTTGATTCCTGATTTGGCAGTAAATCCACTTTGGTGTTTGAGTTCAAATCCGTTCTATGGTTGGACGACTCATTGACTTCCCGAACCGTTGGCTTGATTCCGCATGCGAATGGATGCATTCCGTTGTTTACGTGTGGTTCGTTAGCCTCGTTAGTCCGCTTCGTCACATATCGCTTGGCTTCTGCGTTGTGGGCTAACAGCTTTGTTTGGATACGTCGCCCGATGGTCCGTTTGTTGAATCGGCGTCGTCGAGCTGTGTTAAGGGGCTTATAGGCAGTTTTATACGCCTACAGATACCCCCTCCAAAGTATTTCAGCCTCGTTCTTTTATAGAAGAGTCTGGAATACTTTGGATGTGATTGTCCCATCATTCAATCGGTAACGACGGGATAGAGTGGCTTCTGTTCTTGATTCCTTCAGTCCTCCAGGTTATTCGGTGCTTTGGCGAACTTCTGTAAGGATTCCGGTGCTATATTTATTGTCTGACCGTCTGTTGGAACTTTGAACTTGAAACCGATTCTTCATTTCTTGACTTTTTTTAGCTCGAGTTGATTGATTCAATATAGAACTGATCATCGATTGACGGCGTCGTTCGGCGTTTGAGCTTCATTGCGACGCGTTGTCCGGCATCCAGGCTTCATTGCGACGTATTGTTCGACGTCTGACACAGTTTATACTCGTACGTCTGCTGAAGTATACACAGTTTAAGCTCTTAAGGTATTGGAGCGTGGCAGATACTTGAGTCACGAGACCAATTCATAAAATTGATGCGTCAATGACTCGTATTTATAGAATTTTTGGCAAATTCTTAGCCATCAACGGGTTTGATGTGCCTTTACCGACTACCGTTTGAGTCGGGCTAGCATGCGGATTGTTTAAATCCGTTCCGCATGTGAGGTTGTGCTAAAAGAGTTAACCCTTTTAGTGCTACGATATTGAATACGTAGACTTCGTCTTTCTCCCCTGAAAAGACTAAACAGCAACGTGTATGAGACGTTGACTTAGGATTTTTGGCAAATCCTCAGCCTTCAACGGATTTGACGTGCTCTTACCGATTACCGTTTGAATCGGGCTTACATGCGAATTGTTTTAATCCGTTCCGCATGTGACGTTATGCTAAAGGAATGAACTCCCTTAGACTTTGTGCTATGATGTTGAATACATAGACTTTACCATTTGTTACGGGAATAGGTTACCCGGCGACGCGTGTTAGGCGTTGACTTTAGGATTTTTGGCTAACCCCCAGCCTTCAACGGATTTGATTAACCTTTACCGACTACCGTTTGAGTCGGGCTAGCATGCGGATTGTCTAACTCCGTTCCGCATGTTACGTTGTGCTAAGAGGGTGAATCCTCTAAGACTTTGTGCTACGACTTTGAATACGTAGACTTCGCCGTTGTTATGGGAATAGGCTACCCAGCAACGTGTATTAGACGTTGACTTATCCCTACTTAGGCTTCGGGATAAAGGTACCCAGAATCGGATTCTGGTGTCTTCTTCAATCGGTGAAAGACTAAACCGGCGACGCGTGTTAGACGTCGGCATATCCTTTCTTAGGATTCAGGATGAAATTCCCCATGCGTATAAGGCATGGATTTTGGCGTTATTAATAACAACCTGCCACAATGTTGAATATGTGAGCGAGTGTTCTTTTTAACGGCTAAGAACTAACCGGCGGTGCGTGTTAGGCGCCGACTTATCCTTTCTTAGGTTTCAGGATAAAATACCCCAGAATCGAACTCTGGTGTCTTCTTCTACGGAGAAAGACTAAACCGGTAGCGCGTGTTAGGTGCAGACTTATCCCTGCTTAGGTTTCGGGATAAAATACCTAGGATGAATCCAAGATTGATAAACTCTTGGAAAAGGTTGGTGTGGGAAAGGAAGAATTTTATATTCTATTTCCCGGTCTTCTTTTAGGGTGAAGGCGAACCCGCATACAAGGAAGGAAGAATTTTATATTCTATTCCCAATTGGAGAGGAGACTCGAGGTGGGATCTCCACCCTCAGAATCCGGAAAGATGAAACTAAGAGTGGGATCTCCACCCTGAGAATCGAAAAGAATCGGATAACCCTAATTGTCGAAAGGTTTGATTACCGAACTAAAGATGAATTTCTCGTTTATCGAGAATGAATTGTGGTTTTGGTCCTAACTGTAGGAAGGTTTGACCAAGTAGGGGGTTTAAAACGATCCTAACTGTAAGAAGGTTTGATCGCTCGATTTGTGGGCCTCTCGTTCATTGAAGGAATCGAGAGGGTATTTTGGTTTTGGTCCTAACTGTAGGAAGGTTTGACCAAGTGGAAAGTGAGAGTGAGAGTACAAATCACTGTAGGAATGTTTGTTCGTACAAATCACTCAAAGGGGGTATTCTTGGTGTTAAGTTATAAGGACTTAACACAAAGGGGTTTGACAATTCGTCAAGGATTGATATCAAAATTCCAAGTATTATATCCGGACTCTAACAATAGGAGTGTTGAGTGCACAGATACATCAAAAGTTTGAGTGGATTTAACCGAAAGGAGTTTTAGTGGACCCACCGTCAATTAGTTTGATCGGTGGGGGATTCTATGGTGGAGACTATGAGTCGTCAAACACCAATGAGAGTTTTGTGAGGGAAAATTAATCCAATGAAGTGATCGGATTTCATCTCAGCAAAAGAGTGTTCGGAAATTAGGAGTTTAGTGTTTATCACTTTATTCATCATGACCGGGTTATCCCTAAGAATATTACATTTAACATTCTTCTGGGAACTTCCCGTTATATGAATTATCCACCCCCAGCTTTCTTTGCAAAACTGGGTGTATCATTGTATCAGCTGCACGATCGGGTTATCCTTAAGAATACCACGCATGGCACTCTCCAGGAACTTCCTGTGGAAGAAAGGAAATAGTTTAGACTCATACACCTATTGGAGTATCAGAGAGCAGTTTAACCTCTTATACCGGTCGGAGGATTGAGAAGCAGTTTATACTCATATACTTATCGGAGTGTTGCCGTTTTCAACTGGCTCACTCTAGCGTTATGACACCGGCTTCAACCAAGGTCTGGATGCTATTCTTGAGTGTAAAGCACGCTTTGGTTGGGTGAAGGATCCTCCTGTGGTATGCGCAGTACTTCGGATCCGCAATATCGCCAGCTTCCTCCTGATTCGTGATCGGTGGGAGCTTGATCTTGTTATTGTCAAGGAGGGATTTGAAGATGGCTGGAACATCTTCGTCCTTGAAGGAGTACTCTTTTTGAGGCCTCTGATCCGAAGTCTTTTGCTGCCTCCGGGACTGCTGTTGCGATGTTTGATTAGCATCGACAGCCGCTACAGGTGTCTTGCCCTTACTACGGGAGGCGAAGTTCGAGTTCGGAGGATTAGTCGTCGATTGACTCCTCTTGGCCTTCTTCCTTCGGAGGAAGCGTTCGACTTGTTCCCCTCGGACCTTCAAGTCTTTCCAAGTATTGGACGGTGCTGTCCCCATTGCTTCCAACACGTCCAATGCGAGGTTGTTGTGGCAAGTCTGGAGGATGAACTCCTTGGTGATCGGGTCCCGGCAATTCAACGCTTTGTTCCGGAATCTCTTGACGAAGGTTTCGACCGGTTCCCCGTCTTTTTGCTTCTCGTCGAGCAACGTTCCGATGGATATCTTGGTGTCGTCATCAAAGAAGTTAGCGAGGAATTTTGTCTCCATGTCGTCCCAGCTATTCACGCTTCCTGGCTTGAGGCGGCGATACCAATCGAAGGCGGCTCCGCAAAGAGTGCCAACGAATGACCGCACCATCAGAGGCTCATTGCCGGAGATAACACCCCGGTACGATTTGAAGTAAATCAAATGCTGAGTGGGAGAACCCTTCCCATCGAACGACGTGAAGTTGATTAGACTAAACTTCGCCGGATAGGGGATTGATTCCCACTCTCTTGGGTATGGACAAGGAATGCCCGTTTTCTTCACCTCTTGAGCAGAAATCAATGTATTGATTTTGCTCTCGAGATTTTTAATTTTCAGACTTCCACCCGAGTTTTTGTCAGCACGATTCTGAGGTGGAAGCGTGGTGTTGTGACTACCATCCTCATTGCCACCCCCTGTATTAACGAGAGGGTTATTGGCATCACGAGTTTCATTTGCACCTGTGTCCTCATTTTCCAGATTGTTCTGGTTATGACGACTTGGTTCGCCTTGTTGGTTCCTCAATGCCTGGATTTGTTGCTCATGCATCTCTTTCATAGTCTGCATGGCCATCTGCATCTCGAGCCTGAAGCTCTCCTGTTGTTTGGCCATGGCTTCTTTGAGCATCTTGGCCACTTGTTCCGCGCTTATCATGAATGACTCGCGGGGTTCTCCTTCGCTGGATACAGTGTTGTCAGACGCAACCACAGAGCAAGCATCCGATTCCTCATCTTCTGAAGGTGGTCTTATCCGAACCCTACCATAAGTTCCTCGTGCGATGGCTCCGGACTGCAGACGGGTTAGACGCCGGGATGCTTTCAGAATCGACTCGAGATCATCCCGTGCCGATGTCCCTGTGCTGGTCATATTAGCGGTGACCCTCGGAAATTCTCTGTTTTCAACCACCGCTCTTCTTCGTCGGAAACGCCTGGGCCTTGGCTTTGGGGTTTCGGTGCTGAGCCTTTTGAAAACCGAAACTCTTTCGGGGACCGTCTTGATGCAGTTACATTCAGACAATACCGCCCGAATGAGTTTGGAACAGGGGCATTGATTCTCTAGCCTTCGAGGACTCCTCTTTCTGGCTTTGCTCGTACACCCGACACGATAGTACAACTCGTCAATTTGATCGGAGTAACCTATCGTGTGTTGGCACGATTTCTCAGGTATAACGTTATCATCATCGGATGACAACGTTTGCTTCTGAGGGCGAACTGCCTTCTTTGGGCTTTCAAAGGTTACGCGCCTCGAAACGCGCCTTTGTGGGCGCGAGCTCTCAGTGGGCTCCTGGACTACAATGCGCAAATTGGCGTGCGCAGCAGCCTTGAACTCCCTGTCATGCTGAAAATGATGGCAACCCCTAGCAAGTTGAGTCGTTCGGGGCTTCTTCATCGGGCCCAAACGTTCTTGAACTGGAGCCTTACCTCTTTCATAAGGAATTGGACCGAGGCGTTCCAAAACTGACTTCCTTTTCTGGGACGGTCCTGCGGAATCTCCCGGAGCAATTGTGGAAGTCATCGGCGGTTTGGATTGATTCACCGGAAGTTGCACTTTCGATGGTTGCAATTGTTGCTCCTTGGTCTGAACCGCCGCTTCAGACTTCGGTCTCCAAACTTTGCGGGTTGATGGCGGCTTCTTAGCCACCTCCTTCTGCAACCTTCTACGGGCTTCTTCAGTTTGAGCCCGTGCTTGCGCTGATAATGCACGGCGCTTGCGGATGCGCTCCTCCAGCGTTGATCGATTCCGTTTGACACGGACCCATTCGTTCGTCGGCGGCTTGGAGGAGCTACCCTTCATTTGTTGTTGAGGCTGTTTGCCTCCCTTGTTCTTCGGACTCACGTTACGGCGGATTCCATCTGTGGATTCCATTGCCTTCGCGAATTCTTGGGCCAAGCGTTGGCGTCGCTTTTGGCAGGCTCTCTTTGAGAGAGTCACCACTCCTTTGGTGACAGAAGAATTGGCAGGAACCGGCTTGACCTGGTTGGAAATTGGAGGAATCTCGCCCAATGCAGCTTCGGCATCCAGCGGGGTGAGATCTTCGTTGGTGTTTTCGACATCTTCGTACCAACGAGCCTTTCTCCTGGAGGAGAACTTCTTGGACTTACGGGGGGAGGTTGATCTGGACGAGGACGACAAGTACGCCTCGAACTTCTGCTGGTCGAACTCGTATTCGACCTCCTCCACGACCGGGATCGAGATCCGCGGCTGCGACGCTCCGATCTCGGCAGCGAGATCGGTGGCTCCCACTGTGGTCGCCAGATTGTTCACGGGAAAAATAGTTGCTTTCTTCATTACTGATTCCATTGTACACTCTTATAATAGTTTATCGATCACAAAGATCTGGTCTTTTTATAAGATCCGGTTACAACGAAAATCAAATAAAAAGAAATGAAAAATTACAACTTTGTTTCCTTGTTTGTCGAACAAATCGCGAGCTCCTGTTTTGCGGTCACTCGCTTGCGTGGGTTGTTTGCCTGCGCCGGGGTTTATCCGTGGACCACCACGAGATCTAGATCCGGTCGGATCTACGCAGTATAACGGGTACTATTTCACTAAGGAAATAATAGCCGGGAGGGATTGTTTCACCAAGGAAACAACCGC
>BQKN01063169.1:18623-33068 GCA_022839385.1 Asparagus kiusianus
TTTAGATGACTCGGTGATTCCCCGAAACGTTGGTTTGATTCCGCGTGTGAGTGGATGCGTTCCAATGCTTGGGTGCGATTTGTTGGCTTCGTCGCCTCGTTAACCTGCTCCGTTACGTATGGCTTGGCTTCGGCGTTGGCGGGATAACGGTCGTGCTTGGATACATCGCTCGATGGTCCGTTTGTTGAATTAGCGTCGTCGAGCTGTGATAGGGGACCTATAGGCAATTTTATACGCCTACAGATACCCCCTCCAAAGTATTTTAGCCTCGTTCTTTTATAGAAGAGTCTAGAATACTTTGGATGTGATTGCCCCAACCTTCAGTCGGCGTAGTGGGACTTTGGAATGGCTTCTGTCCTGGATTCCTTCGATTCCTTCAGGTCATTCAGTGCTTTGTAGAACGCCTGTGAGGATTCTAGTGCTGCATTTATTGTCTGACCGTTGTTGGAATTTTGAACTTGAAGTCGATTCCTGATTTCTTGATTTTTAGCTCGAGTTGGTTGCTTCAACATAGAACTGATCATCGATTGACGGCGTCGTCCGGCGTTTGAGCTTCATTGCGACGCGTTGTCCGGCATCCAGGCTTCATTGTGATGCGCTGTTCGACGTTTGACACAGTTTATACTCGTACGTCTGCTGGAGTATACACAGTTTAAGCTCTTAAGGTATTGGAGCATGGCGGATACTCGAGTCACGAGACCAATCCATAGAATTGATACGTCAATGACTCGTACTTATAGAATTTTTGGCAAATTCTCAGCCATCAACGGATTTGATTAGCATTTACCGACCACCGTTTGAGTCGGGCTAGCATGCGGGTTATTTAAATCCGTTCGCATGTAACGTTGCGCTAAAGGAATGAACTCCCTTAGACTTTGTGCTATGATGTTGAATACATAGACTTTACCATTTGTTACGGGAATAGGTTACCCGGCGACGCGTGTTAGGCGTTGACTTTAGGGTTTTTGGCTAACCCCCAGCCTTAAACGGATTTGATTAGCCTTTACCGACTACCGTTTGAGTCGGGCTAGCATGCGGATTATTTAAATCCGTTCGCATGTAACGTTGTGCTCAGAGATTGAATTCTCTAAGACTTTGTGCTACGACTTCGAATACGTAGACTTCGCCATTTATTATGGAAATAGGCTACCCAGCAACGTGTATTAGACGTTGACTTATCCCTAACTAGGCTTTGGGATAAAGGTCCCCAGAATCGAACTCTGGTATCTTTTTCAATCGGAAAAAAAGACCAAACCGGCGACGCGTGTTAGGTGTCGACATATCCTTTCTTAGGATTCAGGATGAAATTCCCCATGCGTGTGAGGCATGGATTTTGGTGTTATTAATAACAACCTGCCACAATGTTGAATATGTGGACGAGTGTTCTTTTTAACGGTCAAGAACTAACCGGCGATGCGTGTTAGGCATCGACTTATCCTTACTTAGGTTTCAGGATAAAATACCCCGTGCGTATGAAGCACGGATTATGGCGTTATTAATAACGACCTGCCACAATGTGGAATATGTGAGCTTGTCCTTTTTAACGGTCAAGGACTAACCGGCAACGCGTGTTAGGCGCTGACTCATCCCTTCTTAGGCTTCGGGATGAAATTCCCCAGAATCGGACTCTGGTGTCTTCTTCAATCGGTAAAAGACTAAACCGGCAACACGTGTTAGGCATTGACATATCCCTGCTTACGATTCGGGATAAAATTCCCCGTACCGGTGAGGCACGGATTTAGAGGATTGAAAAGGTGGTGTCTTTTCTTAGGGCAAAGACGAACCCGATGCGGGAGAGGAAGAATTTTATATTCTATCTCCCAAAGCTGAAGAGGAAGAATTTTATATTCTATCTTCAGATGCGAAGGAGACTCGGGATGGGATCTCCACCCCCAGAATCCAGAAAGGTGAAACTAGAAGTGGGATCTCCACTCCGAGAATCGAAAAGATTCAAGCAACCCTAACTTTTATAGGTTTGATTGCTCAAATTAAAAGTGGACCTCTCGTTCATAGAAGGAATCGAGAGGGGAATCTGACTTTGGCCCTAACTTTTATAGGTTTGACCAAGGGAGATTTGAGACGATCCTAACCGTAGGAAGGTTTGATCGCTCGATTTGAAAGTGGACCTCTCGTTCATTGGAAGGAATCGAGAGGGGAATTTGGTTTTGGTCCTAACTTTTATAGGTTTGACCAAGTGGGAATTGTGTGGTGGAGACTATGAGTCATCAAACACCACTGAAAGTTTTGTGAGGGAAAATTGATCCAATGAAGTGATCGGATTTCATCTCAGCAAAAGAGTGTTCGGAAATTAGGAGTTTAGTGTTTATCACTTTATTCATCATGACCGGGTTATCCCTAAGAATATTACATTTAACATTCTTCCGGGAACTTCCCATTACATGAATTATCCACCCCCAGCTTTCTTTGCAACACTGGGTTTATTGTTGCATTAACCGCATGATCGGGTTATCCTTAAGAATACCACGCATGGCACTCTCCAGGAACTTCCCGTGGAAGAAAGGAAATAGTTTAGACTCTTATACCTATTGGAGTATCAGGGAGCAGTTTATACTCTTATACCGGTCGGAGTTAGGGAATACAGTTTATACTCGTGCATCCACTGGAGTCTCGCCGTTCTTGACTGGCTTACTCCAGCGTTATGACACCAGCTTCAACCAAGGTCTGAATACTGTTCTTTAGAGTAAAGCAGGCCTTGGTGGGATGAAGGATCCTCCTGTGATATACGCAGTACTTCGGATCCGTAGTGTTGTCAGCTTCCTCCTGATTCGTGATCGGTGGGAGCTTGATCTTGTTATTTTTAAGGAGCGATTCGAAGATGGCTGGAACATCTTCGTCCTTGAAGGAGTACTCTTTTTGAGGCCTCTGATCCGAAGTTTTCTGTTGTCTCCGGGACTGCTGTTGTGACGTTTGATTAGCATCAACAGCTGCCGCAGGTGTTTTACCCTTACCACGGGAGGCAAAGTTTGAGTTTGGAGGATTAATCATCGATTGACCCCTCTCGGCCTTCTTCCTTCGGAGGAAGCGTTCGGCTTGTTCCCCTCGGACCTTCAAGTCTTTCCAAGTATTGGACGGTGCTGTCCCTATTGCTTTCAACACGTCTAATGCGAGGTTGTTGTGGCAAGTTTGGAGGATGAACTCCTCAGTGATCGGGTCCCGGCAATTTAACGCTTTGTTCCGGAACCTTTTGACGAAGGTTTCGACTAACTCCCCGTCCTTTTGTTTCTCGTCGAGCAATGTTCCGATGGATATCTCGGTGTTGTCGTCGAAGAAGTTAGCGAGGAATTTTGTCTCCATGTCGTCCCAGCTGCTCACGCTACCTGGCTTGAGGCGGCGGTACCAATCGAAGGCGGCTCCACGAAGAGTGCTAACGAATGACCGCACCATCAGAGGCTCATTGCCGGAGATAACACCCAGGTGCGATTTGAAATAAATCAAATGCTGAGTGGGGGATCCTTTCCCATCGAACGGCGTGAAGTTGATTAGACTAAACTTCGCCGGATAGGGGATTGAATCCCACTCCCTTGGGTATGGACAAGGAATGCCCGTTTTCTTCATCTCTTGAGCTGACATCAAGGTATTGATTTTGCTCTCGAGGCTTTTGATCTTCAAGTTTTCACCTGTATCTTCGTTGGCATCCTCATTACCACCCCCTGCGTTGATGGGAGGGTCATCGGCATTGCGAGTTTCATCCGTATCCGTATGTTCAACTTCTTGAACAACCTGATTACGGTGGCTTGGTTCGCCTTGCTGGTTCCTCAGTGCCTGGATTTGCTGCTCATGCATATCCCTCATGGTCTGCATGGCCATCTGCATCTCGAGCCTGAAGGTCTCCTGTTGTTTGGCCATGGCTTCTTCGAGCATCTTGGCCACTTGTTCCGCGCTTATCATGAATGACTCGCGGGGTTCTCCTTCGCTGGATACAGTGTTGTCAGATGCAACCGCAGAGCAAGCATCCGACTCTTCATCTTCTGAAGGTAATCTTGTCCGAACCCTGCCATACGTCCTTCGTGAGATGGCTCCGGACTGCAAACGGGTTAGACGCTGGGATGCATTCAGAATCGACTCGAGATCATCCCGTGCCAATGTCCCCTTGTTGGTCATATTAGCGGTGACTCTTGAATGTTCACCGTCTTTAACCACCGTTCTTCTTCGCCGGAAACGCCTAGGCCTTGGCTTTGGCGTTTCGGTACTGAGCCTCTCGAACACCGAAACCCTTTCGGGGACCGTCTTAGTGCAATTACACTGAGACAATACCGCCCGAATGAGTTTGGAACAGGGGCACTGAGTCTCGAGCCTACGAGGGCTTCTCTTTCTTGTCTTGCTCGTACCCCCAGCACGATAGTACAACTCGTTAATTTGATCGGAGTAACCTATCGTATGTTGGCACGATTTCTCAGGTATAACGTTATCATCCTCAGACGACAACGTTTCCTTCTGAGGATGAATCGCCTTCTTTGGGCTTTCAAGAGTCACATGCCTCGAAACACGCCTTTGTGGGCGTGAGTTCTCAGCGGGCTCCTGGACTTCAATGCGCAAATTGGCACGCGCAGTAGCCTTGAACTCCTTGTCATGTTGAGGGTTGTGTCGACCCCCAGCATGTTGATTAGTTCGGAGCTGTCTCAGTGGACCCAAACGTTCTTGGATTGGAGCTTTGCTTCGCTCCTCGGGAAGTGGACCTAGGCGCTCCAAGACTGACTTCCTTTTCTGGGATGGTCTTGCGGGATCTCCCGGAGCAGTTGTGGAAGTCATCGGCGATTTGGATTGATTCGCCGGGAATTGAACCTGCTTCGAAGGCTGTAACGATTGTGCCTTAACCTGAATCGCCGTTTCAGATTTCGGCCTCCATACTTGGCGGGTTGGTGGCGGTTTCTTTGCCACCTCCTTCTGCAGCCTTCTACGGGCTTCTTCAATTTGAGCCCGTGCCTGCGCTGATAGTGCGCGGCGCTTGCGAATGCGCTCCTCCAGTGTTGATCGGTTCCGTTTGACGCGGACCTATTCCGTTGTTAGTGGCTTGGAGGAGTTGCCATTCATCTGCTGTTGAGGCTGTTTGCCTCTTTTGCTCTTCAGATTCGCCTTGTAACAGACTCCGTCCACGGATTCCATCGCCTTTGCGAATTGTTTCGCAAGCCGTTGACGTTGCCTTTGGCGGGCTCTCTTCGAGAGAGTCATCACGCCTTCTACGGCAGAAGAGTTGGCCAGAGCAGATCCGACCTGGTTGGAGGTTGGGGAGATCTCACCCAATGCAGCTTCGGCATCAAACGGGGTGAGATCTTCGTTGGTAGCTTCAACATCTTCGTACCAACGAAGTTTCCTCTTGGAGGAGAGCTTTGGAGACTTGGACTTGCGGGAGGAGGTAGATCCGGACGAGGACGATAGGTACGCCTCGAACTTCTGTTGGTCGAACTCGTATTCGACCTCCTCCATGACCGGGATCGGGATCCGCGGCTGCGACGCAACGATCTCGTCGGCGAGATCGGTGGCTCCCACTGTGGTCGCCAGATTGTTCGCGGTAAAAATTGGGTCTTTCTTCATTGATGTCATTGTACTCTTGATAACAATTTATCGGTTACAAAAGATCCGGTCTTTTTATAAGATCCGGTTACAATGAAAATCAAAAATAAGAAAAAGAAAGATTACAACTTTTATCCTTGTTTGTCGAACGAATCACGAGCTCCTGTTTTGCGGTCACTCGCTTTGTGTGGGTTCTTTGCCTGCGCCGGGGTTATTTACCGTGGACCACCGCGTGATCTCGATCCGGTCGGATCTACACGATATAACGGGTATTATTCCACTAAGGGAATAATAGCCGGGAGGGATTGTTTCACCAAGGAAACAACCGCTCGAATCTCGGGATCTAAGAACCAAGCTTAGATCCGGAGTGTGATCGTGTAGATCTGAAGATCCGATCCTCTCGAACTCCTGCCTTATTTGGCGTTGACGATCGCTGAGCACCGGATCTGGAAGTCCAAGTCTCTAAAGCCTTCAAAGTTTGAATCTTGTTTAGATCTGAGTCTTCAATCCAGCAGGGCTTCGCCTCCTCCAAAATCCAACCTCCCAAACAAATGAGTACAAGGCCTATTTATAGGCGCTCGAAACTGTGCCCCGGGCACAGAACAGGGCCTAGCCACCCCTGGGTGGCTCGGCCCAGTGCCGAGCCCCCGGGTGTTCCGTTGTTTCGTCCGTCGTTCGGGTTCCGTCGTTCGGGTTCCGATTCGTTGTTGATTTGGACTTTGATTCGGTTATGTGGTTGACTTGTTCGGATTCGATTCGTTTTGATCCGATTCCTGATTTGGCAGTAAACCCACTTCTGAGTTCGAGTCCGAAACCGATCTTGATTCGATCGTTATATCACCGAGTTCGCTCTTGTTTAGATGACTCGGTGATTCCCCGAAACGTTGGTTTGATTCCGCGTGCGAGTGGATGCGTTCCAATGCTTGGGTGCGATTTGTTGGCTTCGTCGCCTCGTTAACCTGCTCCGTTACGTATGGCTTGGCTTCGGCGTTGGCGGGATAACGGTCGAGCTTGGATACATCGCTCGATGGTCCGTTTGTTGAATTGGCGTCGTCGAGCTGTGATAGGGGACCTATAGGCAATTTTATACGCCTACAGCCCCGTTGTTCCTCTTAAGAATCGTCCAAGGCCTGATATGAGTGAGAATGAGAAAATAAAAGATCTCGAGAGCAAAATCAACGCTCTGATGTCTGCTCGAGAAGTGAAAAGGACCGACATTCCATGTCCCTATCCAAGAGAGTGGGATTCAATAGCATACCCGACGAAGTTCAACTTGATTAACTTCACACCGTTTGACGGGAAGGGTTCGCCCACTCAACATCTGATCTACTTCAAGTCCCACTTGGGTATGATCTCCGGCAATGAAGCTTTGATGGTTCGATCATTCGTTGGCACCCTTCGTGGGCCCGCCTTCGATTGGTACCGCCGTCTCAAGTCTGGAAGCATCAACAGCTGGGACAACCTAGGGAACATGTTCCTCGCTCACTTCTTTGACGATGATGCTGAGGTGTCAATCAGAACACTCTTCGATGAGAAGCAAGAAGACGACGAGACGGTCGACGACTTCGTCAAACGCTTCCGGAATAAGGTGATGAACTGACGAGATCCGATCACAGAGGACTTCATCCTCCAAACCTGCCACAACAACCTCTCTTTGGACGTGTTGGAAGTTATGGGAGTAGCACCCTCCAATACCTACAAAGAGTTTAAGGTGCGTGGAGAGCAGGCCGAACGCTTCCTCAGAAGGAAGTAAGCCGAGAAAAGCCAACCGATGGCTAATCCTCCGAACTCAAGCTTCGTCTCTCGGGGTAATGGGAATGCACCCACAGTAGTTTTTGATGTTAATCAGACGTCGCAATAACAACCCCAAAGACAGCAAAAGACTTCGGATCCGAAACTCCAAAAAGAGTACTCTTTTAAGGACGAAGACGTTCCAGCTATTTTTGAGTCCCTCCTTGAGAACAACAAGATCAAGCTTCCACCTATCATAAATCAGGAGGAAGCTGATGATACTTCGGATCCGAAGTACTGTGTGTACCATAAGAGGATCTTTCATCCTACCAAGGCTTGCTTCGTTCTTAAGAATAGCATCCAAACCTTGGTTGAAACCGGCGTCATAACACTAAATTGAGCCGAATGAAGACTCCGACAAGTATAAGAGTATAAACTGTTCCTTCCTACACTCCGAAGAGTATACGAGTATAAACTGCTTCTTAAAACTCTAATAGGTATATGAGTCTAAACTGTTTTCTTTCTTTCACGGGAAGTTAGAGTGCTATGCCTTGTATTCTTAAGGATAACCCGGTCACCCAACTAAGTATAATGTTAGACCCAGTTTCATGAAGGAAGTTGTGGTTGATGATTCATGTAACGTGAAGTTCCCGGAAGAATGCTACATGTAATTTTCTTAGGGATAGCCTGATTATTACGAACAAAGTGATAAACACTAAACTCCTACTGTGATTTCCGAACACTCTTTTGCTGAGACGAGATTCGATCACTTTGTTGGATTAATTTTCCCTCACAAAACTCTCATTGGTGTTTGACGACTCACAATCTTCCACCACAAAAACCCCCACCAATCAGACTAATTAACGGTGAGACCACCAAAATTCCTTTCGGTTGAATCCACTCAAACCTCCGATGCGTCTGTGCACTCAACATTCCTATTATTAAATTCTGGATATAGTACTTGGAATTTCAACATCTTGATCATTGATGACTGTCAAACCCCTCCGTGTTAAGTATTTGTCACTTAACACCAAGAACCCCTTTGAGTGATTTGTACGATTCAGCACTCCCACTATGATTTGTACTCCTACTCTCACTGTTCACATGGTTAAACCTTCCTACAGTTAGGACCACAACCAAAGTCCCCTCTCGATTCCTTCAATGAACGAGAGGTCTACTTTCAAATCGAACGATCAAACCTTCCTATAGTTAGGGTCGTCTCAAACCTCCTACCTGGTCAAACCTTCCTACAGTTAGGACCATAACCAAAACCTCCTCTCGATTCCTTCCATGAATGAGAGGTCCACTTTCAAATCGAACGATCAAACCTTCCTACAGTTAGGGTCGTCTCAAACCTCCCATTTGGTTAAACATTCCTACAGTTAGAGCAAAAACCACAATTCACTCTCGATAAATGAGAAACCCACCTTTAGTTCAATAATCAAACCTTCCAACAGTTAGGATTATTCGAATCTTTTTGATTCTCGGAGTGGAGATCCCACTTTTAGTTTCACTCTTTAGATTCTCAAGGTAGAGATCCCACTTCGAGTCTCCTTTTTAACTGGAGATAGAATATAAAATTCTTCCTCTCCGGTTTTGGAAGATAGAATATAAAATTCTTCCTCTCCCATTTCGAGTTCGTCTTTGCCCCAAGAGAAGACACCATCCTTCAAGTCCATAATTCGTGCCTTTTACGCATGAGGGATTTTATCCCGAAGCCTAAGTAGGGATAAGTCAAAGCCTAACACGCGTTATCGGTTTAGTCTTTTACCGATTGAAGAAGACACCAGAATACCAATCTGGGGCATTTTATCCCGAAGCCTAAGTAGGGATGAGTCAGCGCCTAACTCGTGTTGCCGTGTGGTTCGTTCAAGTGAAAATGACCGAGTCTACATATTCAGCATCGTAGCAACAAAAATCCATACCTTTTATGCATGAAGAATTTTATCCCGAATTCTGAGTAGGGATAAGTCAACGCCTAACATGCATTGTCGGTTTAGTCTTTTACCGATTGAAAAAGACACAAAATGGGTATTTTATCCCGAAGCCTAAGTAGGGATGAGTCAGTGCCTAACCCGTGTTACTGGGTGGTTTGTTCTCGTGAAAACGACCGAGTCTAAGTAGTCAGCATCGTAGCAATAAAAATCCATGCCTTTTATGCATGGGGACTTTTATTCCGAATCCTAAGAAGGGATAAGTCAACGCCTAACACGCGTTATCGGGTAGTCTATTCCCGTGAGAAGGACAAAGTCTACGTATTCAATATCGTAGCACTAAGAGAGTTAACTCTCTTAGCACAACGTTACACGTGAAAACGGGTTTAAACAATTCACATGCTAGCCCGATTCAAACGGTAATCGATAAAGGCACATAAAACCCATTGAAGGCTGAGCGTTTGCCAAAAATCCTAAAGTCTACGCCTAACACGCGTTGCTGTTTAGTCTTTTCACTGGAGAAAGACAAAGTCTACGTATTCAATATCGTAGCACTAAAAGAGTTAACTTTTTTAGCATAACGTTACGTGCGGAATGAAATTAAACAATTCGCACGCTAGCCTGACTCAAACGGTAGTCGGTAAAGGCTCATCAAACCCGTTGATGGCTGAGAGTTTGCCAAAAATCCTATAAATGTAAGAGCCATTGACGCATCAGCCTTATTAGTTGGTCTCGTGACTTGAGCATCCGATAACTTCGGGATAAGATCCATACATGTAGATGAATCGACTTTAATAGTTAGTCCTACAGCCTAATATTTGGGACCGCTACGCTCCAATGCCTTTAGAGCTTAAACTGTGTAGACTCCAACAAATGTACGAGTACAAACTATGTTAACACCTATCAACGTGTTGCAGCAAAGGTCAAGTCGGACAACATGTTACAGTAAAGTCGATGCCAGTCAACGTATCGATAATTTCGCCAAAATAAGGCTAAAGAAAAATTTCGTATTAAAGGATGATTCTAGGGAGTTTAATTACAATTCAAACATGAATCCCCGACGAAGACGGTCAGTTCAACGTCAGCTCGACGACAAGAGTTAAGTTCAAATGCTTATACATCAACTTCGGTTCAAGATTTCAACAACGGTCAGACGATAAACGTAGCACCGAAAGAACTTCATCTATTCAACAAAATACAGAATAGACTAAAGGCTGAAGAGGTCAAGGATTGAAACGATCCATAGGTCCTTCTACGCGATCTCCTCAACAAATACTAAAGAGATTAACAACAAGGCCTGTCTTATCCAAAGCATTCCAGACTTCTCTATAAAAGAATGAGTCTGAAATACTTTGGAGGGGTATCTGTAGGCGTCTAAAAATGCCTATAAGTGTCCGTACGCAGCTCGAGTCAAAGAGAAGACGATGAACGTCATCATCCGAGTCAAGAATGATTATCCGATTAGCCGTTGCGCACATCAATCAGCTCGCGCACGTTAGTCAACGCGTGCACGTCAGTCAGCTCGCGTGGGTCGGTCAAATCCAAAGTGTCCGACGCGCCTGTCAGGCGGATCTAAAGTGCCCGACACGTTTATCGGTGAGATCCAAAATAACCGAACGCACTCGTCAATCAGCCCACGCGCGCCGGTCAGCTCCTAGTGACCGAATGCATTCATCAGTCAGCTCGCGCGCATCGATCAACTCTAAATGCCGTAAAGAAGCTAACGAACACATGAAGCAAGTTAACAATGCGTACAAGTCAACAAGATGATCAAATACGCAAAACGGTAAAAAATACAAGTTTCGGAAAGTCGGGAAAACAACAGGAAATTCAGCAAAAGGCCAAACCCCCATGTCAACGCGGGTCAGCCCGTGCCGACCCGCACCCGCGCTGGTCGGACCGCGCCGACCCACGGGGGGCGCGGGTCGGACCGCGCTGACCCGCGTTCGCGTGGGTCGGACCTCGCCGACCCGCGCCCCCCGCGGGTTAGCAGCACCCGTCACGCTGTTTCGACCCCCTGACGTGTTTTTAGGCTATTTCGATCGGTTTCTTCTGTTCCAGAGGTTCCTAACTACCTAGATATCATCTACAAACATGGTTAGGCTGTTATTAACCAAAGATAAGGCCAAATCACTCATTCTTATCCAAAAACCCCCCAACCGAAGCCTATAAATATAAGCTTAGGGGCTCAATTCACAGGGGCAGATTATTATCAAGAGGGCGAGGTGCTGCCGGATTGAGGAGTCAAAGGAGCACGAATTTACAGCGAAGGCAAGTCGGATCCTGGCGAACTTCAGCATAAAGAGAAAGGCTTTCGAAGGATCTGAACCCGTATCCCCCCTGTCTGTCCGTTCCTCGAGATTAGGCTTGGTCTTAATCTCGAGAAGAGCGACTGATTTTGCTTGGTCGATTTCAGAGCTTCAAGCAAATACTTCCTTGGTGAAGTAGGAGCTCCGTCAATTTTCAGACAACTAGATCTGATTCGTAGGCGGTCCATGGATATCGACGTCCCCAGCACAGGTAAAGATCCCGCACAAGCAGAAGACCGATAAATGATCTCTCTGCATTTGTTTGATAAAGTTGTAAACTTTTTATTTTTATTGTGTAAGGAGATCTTATAAAAAGATCAACTTTTTATTTTATTCAAGTTTATTGTAACGACCAAAGTTATAATAGATTCAATGACAATGAAAACAACAACTTTCGACGAAAACAAATATTCAAGAAGCAAAGGAGAATGCCATTGTTTGAAAGAATTTCACTTAAATGTTTAGTATTATCTACCATTTGGGTTATATGGGTCGGGTCGAGTAACCCATTTAATAAATGGGTCGGATCGCATTGACCCATTTATTAAACGGGTCGGATCGGGTCACACTTATACGGGTCGGGTCAAATTGTATATGGGTCGGGTCGGGTCGGGTCGACCCGTTTGCCACCCCTAGCCTCTGGGAAACGTATTAACCGAACCCTTCATTCACACCTTGGACTCCTTCATGCCAACCTCGTGGTAGTCTCTGCTACAAAATTAATCATTGAACCATCTATATCCATCTTCGTTGACAAAGCACTCTTCCATAGCCAATTGTATAACGGTTAAATATCTAAATTCCCCTTCTTTGGTCTAAGGGGTGTCAATCCCTAGAAGAAGGGATGAACCAAAGTTTTCTTTTTAATGCTCATTAGTGTGCACCCCATGCAAATCACGACCCCCTACATTTTTAAGCACTATATTTTGATCTTGTGTCCCTTTAAGTTTTAATATATTTAATTTAATTATTGTATGCTTAAAATTAGATTCATATCTACTCTCTATACTTAATGAAGGATCCAAGTTTTAATATATTAATTTATAAATTATATCTACTCCTCTATACTTAAAGATTCTTACTTAAAGAAGAATCCAAGTTTTAATACATTTGATTTAGAAATTATATCTTCTCCTCTATACTTAAAGAAGGATCCAAATTTTAATACGTTTTATTTAGAAATCATGTCTACTCTCTATACTTAAAGAAGGATCCAAGTTTTAATATATTTGATTTGCTTTATTGTTTATGATACAATAAACTATTATAGCATAAATAGTAACTTCAAGGATGGAGAAGCAACTCGATTTACTATTTATGCTACATTAAAATACTGTAGCATAATCAATACTTCTATCAGATTTAGTTTACTGTTCATATTACTGCATTTACTGTAGCATGCACGGTGTTCTTTGGATTCTCCTTTTAAGTCCGGAGGAATAAATTCTCTCGTGCAAGTAGTTGGCGCCTGCACTCGTTCAGGCAATGAGCAATGCTAGACATATTTATGAGCAGATGCATGATGTGAGATTTTATTGAACATGTGTTATAAGTAATTGATTAATAAATTAATGTAAGGATGAGCTGATGCACTAAATGCACTGTAGGCGTAAAAAATTACCTATAGGTCCCCGCACGCAGCTCCAGATAAAGAAAAGACGATGAACGTCATTATCTGAGTCAAACGGGATTATCCGTGCCGTAAAAGAGCTAACAAGTACACGAAGCAAGTCAATAAAGCTACCAGTCAACGAAACGATGAAATGCGCAAAACGACGGAACAAGACCAAACCAGAAAAGCCCTTGGCAGCCGAGTCGCATCAAAACGACTCGGCCAAGGCCGAGCTACCCTAGGGTGGCTCGCACAGTGTCGAGCCACAGTAGGGTGGCTCGCGCCCAGAAATGCTGAAAACACATTTTCGACTATTTTTCTCTGGATTTGTTCATTTCAGAGCCTCCCAACTGCTTTGATATCATCTCTAAACGTGGTTAAACAGTTGTTAACTGAGGATAAGGTCAAATCATCAATTCCTATCCTAAAACGCTGCATCCGAAGCTTATAAATACAAGTCTAGAACCCCTACACACAAGGGATCTGAAATTTAGGTGAGGTGTTGTCCCTGTGAAGAGTGATTCACGAATTTCAGAGAGGCTACCAGATCTTGGAGAAGTTCTTCAGCATAAAAAAGGAGAGTTCGAGAAATCTGAGGCCCATTCCTCTTTCCTCCGGATCAAACTTGGTTTTGATCTCGAGAAGAGTAGTAATCTCACTTGGTCAAGATTATTTACTTCTGTGAATACTTCCTTTGTGAAGTAAGAGCATTAAGTTTTTATTCTGTCAACCGGATCTGATCTGTGATGGTCCACGGACAAACACGTCCCCGACATAGGTAAAGATCTCATGAAAACAGCGGGTGATAAACTTCCTCTGCGTGTGTTTGAAGAGAGTTATAATTCTTATTTTATTTGTGTAAACGAGTAGTCTCATAAAAAGATTAACTCTTTCGAATTCATTATAATCGATTGTAAAACCCTAAAAATTTGAATATTATGTGAAAAAAATAAAAATAAATATTCTATATGGTGAAAATAACATATTTTGATTTTTGAGTATGATAGGAATTGATTTGAGATCAATTCAATGTATATTTGTGAATATATGAGTGCAAATGCATAAAACATGCACGAAGAAATATCTGAAAAAATAACCCGTTAAGATTTTATATATTTTATACACCGATTCAGTTTGAATCAAGAAAACCTCAAAAGATCAAAGTTATAGGTATCTTCAACAGCTTTCCAAAAAATATTAAATCACCTCATTATGAGTTCGGATGAGAAAGTTACAGCTAAAGTACCAAAGGTTAATTTCCTAGTCAGACTAGGTTTCCTGGTTTAGGTCAAACGGGTTTATTTCGGGTTTGCATATATATATATAT
>BQKN01063169.1:50123-71043 GCA_022839385.1 Asparagus kiusianus
GTTATAGCTTTATGCTTGTAATGGGGGTAGGCTATGGGTTGTGTATGCATATGTTTCTTGGGGGGTTTTGTGCAAAAGAGGCAACAAGGCTGAATCTTGGAGGGTTTATTTGCAAAATTCGTGGGGGCTTTTATGCAAAATTGGGACTGAGATTTTGAGGCTTGGATTCATGTCCATTTGATCAAGAAAAGTGAGGGGTGCTTTATGCAAGAATTGTTGAGGGGTTTATTTGCAAAACAGCCCATAGATGTTTTAGAGGGGCTTATTTGCAAAAGGGCAGAAAATTTAGGGCTGAAATCCAAGGAGTTTAGACCACAGACTCATGATCAAATTTTTGATAAAGGCATGCGGAGGCCAAACCAAAAATTTGTGGAGGGGTTTTTATGCAAAATTGGCTAAATTCTGCAAAAGGGCTTATTTGCAAGATTCAGCCAAAATTGTGGGATACTGGGGTGCTGGATGATCGAATGTGATGATCATGACCCGGATCACACGTGTCCTTGACCTGAATTTAGCCTTGAACACGAGGGGTATTTTGGGTATTTCACCAAAATTCACCGCGAAAACGACAATTATCGTTTCGCGCGCACGAAATTTGTAGGTTTAATTAGACTTCAACTATAAAATCCTATTTATTTATAGAATTTTAGTTCAAGTGCTTAATTTCCCTTTTTCAATATTTCGTGTTTGCATATTATACCTGATGTACTGCCTTTTATTGCAGGTTCACGATGTCTCCTCGTCGCTCTCGGCCTTCCAGGAGTCGCTCCCATTCGCAGCAGAGCGAGGAGGAGGCTCCCGCTGTATCTTCTTCTGCAGCCTCTTTCTTTAGGGGTGAGAATTTATATTTCTGTATCCCGGATTGACCTCTTCGCGGGTCATGAAGGAAGAACCGATACCCCTCTCGCGGGGGTTAAGGTTACGGACTTGTTTTGCTTAGCCAATTCAAGTCTTCGGATATGTTGGGGCGATCTCGTGTTGTCTTACACCTTACAGGTCGGTGTGTGTTATCACGGTATCTACGTGATGACGCATACCGTCCTCCCGGTGTAGGACACTCGAAATCGTCCCTCCAATTATCTCGCGAATAATCTCATTTTGCCTTTATGAAATGGATTTTCTGACTCCATCCTTATGCTTTGTTGCAGTCGAGTTCCCCGCAAGTAGCCTCTCTCATCATGCCCCTACTGGTTGTAGTAGGGAAGTGTTCTCTTCGGCTTCCGCCAAGCAGGTCATTGAACCACTGCCTTAGTTCGACAGAGATCGTTCTGCCGAATCCTGTCGCTTGATACGGGATGGAGGGCGTCATTGTTTGCGCCAACTTATTACAGATACTCCCCTTACCGTGGGTTCTTCCTCCACTCAGGCTTTAAAGAAGCCGGATTTTCTGTTCGGAGATCATACTGAGGATCCGGCTACATTGACTCTTACTGAGGAGCATTGGCTGAATCTTGACGAAGGGGCTCTTCTATATATTCCCTCCATTCCTCGTCAATGTTCTTTCACTCATCTAGAGAGACAGGGTGTGGGACGACAGATGTCCTGGCATCTCACTGACGAGGCTGAGCGGGTGCAGTGCGGATATACCTCTCATCTCAAGACTCCCGGTTCTACTGGGTATCACCACATTCGTGGACTTCGACCCGGGATCATGGGTCTTGATACCGCACCCCCAGGCGAGGTATCGGTAGCTGCTCCTACCGTGAAGAATCGCCTGGCTCAGCTTGGAAGACGGTTACCTCCACCAGATTATAGATGCTACGGTTGGGCTTCCTCGCTAGCCAAGGGGTGGTGGACCCGCATGACCAGCTATGTCCTGGGGCGATGGGAGAAGGATTTGAAGGATAGCGGGTTGTATGCACCCATACAAGCCACCATGCACGGGATCCCAGCCGCCGTCACTTTTTGGCTTTGCTGGAGACATATATGCCTGATAACAACACATTCTTGACCAGCGGCGGAGAGCTAGGGTTGGCCCTACATGAGATGCATCAGGTTTCTGGCCTTCCGATGGGGGATTGCCCATATCAGGAGTATTTCCCTTCGAACCAGCAGTTGGGGTGGTTGAAAAAATATAATCCTGATATGTACGACACTCTTTGGGATCTCACTTGCCACTATCATACCTCCTTGCTCCTGACTTCTCCTCCAGCAAAGACGAAGAAGAAGATCAACTTGAAGCAGTTTGCGGTTTATTTGTTCCAGAACTTGGAGGGTGATTCTAGCGAGCCTGTACGCGAGTTAGATGTCCTGACTTTTACCACCATTAACGAGCTGATGGAGAAGCATGAGACTCGTTCTTATACCCTTGGCAGTGCTGAGGGGGCTTTCCCCGTAGGAACCAAGTTCCGTTCGTTCCTTCGCCGCGCACAGAAGTCTATTGAGCCTCGGTCTTTACTAGCAGGCTACCTTGCGTTCTGGTTGAAGAAATGTGTTGTTCCATACCAGGCTTCAGACGCCTTCCCTATCGAGGTGCTCTTCCCCGCGGTTCAGCTAGCTTATGGCAGGGAGCTCTCTCTGCTCCCAGCGATGGTTTCCAGCATCCATTGCGGGCTCAGGAGCGTGGTTAGTGGTTTTACTCAGGTGGGTCCTGAACCATCGACCGAGCTCATTTGTCCGAAGGTCGAGCTTCCCTACGCGTATCTGATGGCGTGGCTCGTTCTTCACCGTCCTGGCCTGATGTAGGCGCCCAGTGCTGTTGATGTTCCCGTTCCTTTCATCCAGCTGTTGGAGAGGAGCAAGTGGCTCGGGAAGAAATTCAGTGATGTACAACAAGAACTCCAAGTTCGCAAGAGTTGGGAGTTCTTCAAATGCTTTCCTCACTTCTCGGGTCGCTATAGTGACGTGCTAGTCGACGAGGAGAAACCTAGAAGTGACCGGACTGTTCTCGACATTGGTTGCTTCCGTTGGTTGGTGAACATCCGTGTCGGATATCTTGTTCTCCGGGTGAAGAACCGGTGCCACATAGAGCCTTATCTCCCTTGCCGTTTTGCTCGTCAGTTCGGCTATGACCAACTATATGTTGGGAATCCCAGCCGAAGTTTGAGGTTTGAGGGAGGGCTTATTGACGGCGTACGAGCATGGTTATGGACTATGGTGGGCTGCACTGGAGCCTATTTTGCTCTCCCTTCTTATAGACGCAAGCCGATGATTACTTTCCTCAGCTGCAAGTGGTTCCTTTCCGCCCATGAATCCGTAGGGTTGAGGAGTCTTTCAGAATTACAGTCCGAACACTCGGTTCAGGCTGCTATGATGGCTGTTCGCAAGGCTGAGCTTGCTCGGAAGAAAGGGAAGAGGCCTTCCCACTCTCCTCTTCCAAGCAAAGCTGATGACGAGCTCCTTGCTACGGATGGCGACGAGACTCTTGAGGGGGGATATGTGGACATAGACACCGACCAAGAAGAACTTGATGCAGGTTTGTCATGCCCTTTGATTTCCTTTCTTAATTCTAATTGGTATCAATGAAAGATCTCTGCTCGTTTGATGACCATTATTACTTTAGGCTGGACAGTTGATGAGTCGCTCGCTTCTCGTTATACGAGCTCGGGACCCAACGACCCAGTCCCCACACATGTTGAGACGTGTGGCCAGTCCGTGCATGGCCGATCTGTCGGTTCTAGGAGGACTGGTACCTTGAAAAGGAAGAAGATCGCTCACAAACCACCCGTCGGCCAGCGTCCTCATGGAGTGGATTTAGGCAACATTGCTGGTGGAGAGGAAGGTATCATCTTGTTGTACACCTTTTTATTGCTTTAAGGTGATTTACCTTTTGGGATTCGTAATCATGTTTCATGCTTCAGGGTTCTTTGAAGAGGGCGAGCTTCCACCGGATCCGGTATTCCCTGGGTCTGATAACATGGACTGCTTCATGCAGCAGATGTGCGACGCCCTTCATGACGGCTCCTTGGGCATCGATCTAAACATTGATCTTGAGCAGACAGACGGTGTTGAGCCCGCCGGTCCATACTCAGGCATACCTACATCCGATGATGCCCTCCTCCGTCATGGAGAAAGAGAATCCTCTGTTCCTGTTGCAGGTATTTCGAAGCTTTCCTTTCCTCCTTATCTTATACATATCTCCAACATCTGGGTTGTCCTGCAGATGTTGCGATAGAAAAGCCAGCTGGGGACGGAGCCTTCCATGATGTAGGTTTCGATGAACAGGGATATGTTCCTGCACCAAGTTTCTCACAACCTGACGCCGGATTATTAGCCGACATGCTGGCTGAACAGACTTCCAGAGGGACTGTGAGACCACTCTTTGGGAGTGATTCATTCACAGGTATATATCCGATTCCCTTCATTTTCTTTTTCATCCCACTTTCCATTTTGACTAATGAAGAAGTGTAACTATAGGACCAGGCGTTGTGCCCGATGCCACTACGGTTACTGGAGCTGATAGCTTACATGAGGGCGGTGTTTCCCCGCTACAGCCGGGAGGTATGACTGATCTGCCTACGAGGGTTGATATACCCTCCATGACCACCCCTGCCGTTATCCCGGAGTCTGTCGGACCTCAGCCCGAGGGAACCTCTGTCGGCATAGGTACGCTCGGAATTTGACTTTGAATTTCCTCATCATACTCGATAATCCCTTAGCTCTCTATATCGCTGCTTGCAGGACTTCGATCTTCTCTGTATAAGCGTGTCTGCGCCCTTCTGGATGATACCGATCCAGACAGAGACGTTTTCCGTATGGACCTTGGCTTTTTTACCGCCTTTTATAACGGCATGATTGAGAAGATTCTTCACAGAGAGTACTGTTTCGATCAGTTCAGGTGTTCCTTTTCTCGTCACATGATGATGATGAGGGAAGAGGGACATCCAGAGTTGGCCGATTCCTTCACTGCCGAATTCGCTGTTCTGGAGTCAGAGATCCGAGAGCTGAGGGAGTTGAAGGCTGGTGGAGTTTCCTCTTTTGTATCCTCTCAGATGGAGGATAGGCTGACGCAGTGGCATGACCTGAGATCTTCCATTGGCAGCGAGCTTCGATCACGTGAGTATTCTGTTGCGCAGCTGATGGCTACCCTGGCGAAGAAGGATGCCGGCAGAGCTGAGTTACTCAGCTCCTTGGATTCCACCCGTGAAGAGATAGCTAGGCTGAAGGAGGCCTTGAGGCGTGCCGAAGAGTCCGCTACTCTTATCGCCGAGGACCTGGCTGGATTAGAGCGTTCTCGTGAATGGACGCTCGATAAGCTGGGATCGACCCAAGAGGGATTGATGAAGCTGCGAAGTGAAGCTGCGGAGGTCTTAAGCAGTTCCGAAGATTCTGTCCGAGCTAGCCTGCAGGCAGAACTTGAGCAGGGCTACATGGACATGCTCTCTAGTTTATAGTCCCATGTTCTTAGCCGTCAGTTGCCTTCGGGCTAACGAACTTGTTGTTGTATGCTTTTGGCTTGATCTATTACTAGAGACTCCGCATTTGCTTCTTTCACAGGATTTTTGGTACACCCCCAGCCCTCAATGCTATGACTTTGAATACATAGACTTCACCATTTCTTATAGGGAAAAGGGCACCCCGCACCGCGTATTAGGCGATGACTTATCCCTTCTTAGGCTTCGGGATAACATTCCCCAGGTTTAGACCCTGGTGTCTTCTTTAATCGGTAAAAGACTAAACCGGCTATACGTGTTAGGTATAGGCTTTGGGGTTTTTGGCAAACCCCCAACCTTCAACGGGTTTGATGTGCCTTTATCGATTACCGTTTGAATCGGGCTAGCATGCGAATTGTCTAGATCCGTTCCGCATGTAACGTTGTGCTAAGAGAGTGAACTCTCTGAGACTTTGTGTTATGATGCCGAAGGGTACCCCGCACCGCCCTGTGCACAAAGTGCACAGACTGGAAGTTTGGGATCGTGCCTTTTCGAAGACGAACTGAGAGAGGAAGAATTTTATATTCTATCTCCCAGTGCTGAAGAGGAAGAATTTTATATTCTCTTTCCAGCTGGAAAGGAAACTCAAGGTGGGATCCCCACCCCCAGAATCCGAAAGGACGAAACTAGGGGTGGGATCTCCACTCCGAGAATCGAAAAGTTCAAACGACCCTAACTTTTATAGGATTGGTCATTTGAATCTGAAGAGGAAGAATTTTATATTCTATCTTTAGCAGGAAAGGAAACTTGGGGTGGGATCTCCACCCCCAGGATCCGAAGGATGAAACTAGGAGTGGGATCTCCACTCCGAGAATCGAAAAGGTTCAAACGACCCTAACTTTTATAGGATTGGTCATTTGAATCTGAAGAAGCTCAATTTCTACCCTAACTTTTATAGGTTTGGTGGAAAAAGAAGCAAAGGCAACTTTTCGTTTATCGAAAAGGAATGACTCAGTCTTAGTCTTGGCCATGGTAAGCTTGACTAAGTGAGAGTGGGGAACAACCCTAACTTTTATAGGTTTGGTTGTCCGGATTGAAAGTGGACCTCTCGTTCATGGGAGGAATCGAGAGGGGAATTTGGTTTTGGTCTTAACTATAGGAAGGTTTGACCAAGTGGGAAGTTTAGAACGATTATAACTGTAAGAAGGTTTGATCGTTCGATTTGTGGACCTCTCGTTCATTGGAGGAATCGAGAGGAGATTTTGGTTTTGGTCCTAACTGTAGGAAGGTTTGACCAAGTGGGAATTGTGTGGTGGAGACTATGAGTCGTCCAACACCACTGAAAGTTTTGTGAGGGAAGATTAATCCATCGAATGATTAGATCTCATCTCATGAGAGTTAGAGTCTGACAAACAAGAACATTCGGAATTCGAATGTGGATTTCTTGTTCATCTCTCTTACAGCGACCGGGTTATCCCTAAGAATATCCCAATGCGGTATTCTTCCGGGAACTTCCCGGTACATCAAAATTTTCTGAAGATACTAAGGATAGTATCTTTTCAGGAATTTGCCATTTATTGGTATCATAAGCCGGTCACCATCTTTGGTGACTAGGCGATATGCGCCGTTCGAGTAAACTGTTTCTACTACGAATGGTCCTTCCCATTTGGGTTCAAACTTGCCTTTCTTCTTGGAGTTAAGGATCATAGGACGTCTTTCAGTCAAGACCAAATCCCCTTCCTTAAAACTCCTTTGTCGAACTTTTTTGTCGAAGGCTCGAGAAATTCTGGCTTGGTAAAACTCAATATGCTATTGAGCTTCCAGGCGCTTTTCATCGAGCATCTCGAGTTCTTCGAGGCGTTTCTGATGTTGTTCTTCGGTCGTCATCTAGGTTGCAAGAGCGATCCGAAGAGATGAAATTTGGATTTCCAAAGGGAGAACGGCTTCACATCCGTACACCAATGAATATGGGGTTGCGCCGGTCGGTGTACGCACCGTGGTACGATAGGCCCATAGAGCCACGCCGAGCTTGTCATCCCAATCCCGTTTGTTATTCTTCACTAGTTTTGATAAGAGCTTTATGATAGTCTTGTTGAAGGCTTCAGCTAATCCGTTTGCTGTGGGATTATAAGCTGTTGACGAGATGTCCTGAATTTTGAACTTTTCGCAGAACCTTATGAAGGCGTTGCTGACAAATTGAGGACCGTTGTCATGTATGATTCGTCTCGGAACACCATGCCTGTAGATGATATGGTGCTTGATGAATGCAATGACGTTACTCGTTTTAACTTCTCTGAGTGGAATTGCTTCAGCCCATTTGGAGAAGTAATCGGTAATTGCCAGGATGAACCGGTCACCTTTGACTGATGGGGGATTTATAGGACCGACAATATCCATTCCCCAAGTCTCGAACGGCCATGACGTAACCGAAGGATGCAGATGCTCCGGAGGTTGGTGCATATAATTCGCGTGTACTTGACATGCGTGACACTTTCGGGCGTATATGATTGCATCGCTCATCATGAAGGGCCAAAAATATCCCATTCTTCTGATGCGGTCGTAAAGCTTGGGACTAGGTTGGTGTGCGCCACACTCTCCTTCATGCGCCTCTCTAAGCACTTCTTCAGCTTCTTTGGTCGATAAGCAACGTGCTAGCAGCCCATCGTACCCCCTGCAATATAGCGTTCGATTCTCCATATTATAGTAGAATCTTGGTGCTCTTCGTCTGATTGACTCTCTCTCCTTCACATCTTCTGGCAAGATTCCATGCAAGACGTAGTCGATGATGGGGAAACGCCAATCTCGGGGTTCGAACTCAGCCTGAGTTGTGTGCACCTCCTGGACCTCTTCTTCCCTGCCATCTTCATCGTAAAGCGGCACTAAGAGTTGGTGAGTTCTTACCGTAACAAACTGCTCTGTTCCGGGAGGCTGTGCCAGAGATACAGCTAAAGCCGCTAACGCATCTGCGTAGGTGTTCTGTAACCGCGGAACGTGCTCGATGAAGAATCCTTCAAACGATTCCGGTAGTTCCACCGCCATCTTGTGATATGGGATTAAATCCTGACTTCGGACTTCATATTCCCCTTGGACTTGTTTAACTATCAGTTGAGAATCACCGAAAGCTTCGAGATACTCAACCCCCAGCTCCTTGGCGAAATTGAGCCCTATAATCAGTGCGTTATACTCTGCTACATTATTCGAGCATGGCCCGGTTAATGAGTAGGCTCGAGGCATCACATGGTTTCCTGGGGAAACTAAGACAACTCCAACTCCGGAGGAGACCTTAGAACATCCAGGAGTACCTGTGACGAGAGCCGCTCGGGAAGCACCATCGAAGTACAAACGCCACACTTGTTGGTGCGAAGTTGCGTTGACTTCGTGGGTTTCATCAAGTAGGTCGTCATATATCTTGGCGGTATCCGTAGTTGGATTAGATGCCAGGAGATCGCAGATGGCCTGCCCTTTTATTGACTTCTGCTGTTTGAAGTGCAGATCGTATTAGGACAAGAGTAAGGCCTATTTTGCTAACCGCCAATTCATGGAAGCTGGTTGAGTCATGAACACCCGGACTGAGTTAACTTTAGAGATGACATAGATGGTCTGTCCAACCAAGTAATGCCGCATCTTCTGGATGGCGAACACTAGAGCGAGGCATTCTCTCTCAATCATGGGATATCGAGATTCCGCGCCTACCATGGTTCGGCTTAAATAATACACCGCCTGCTCGTGACCGCTATCATCATCTTGTGCAAGCAATGCACTTAATGAGTGGTTCGTCACCTTGACATAAATCATGAACGGTTTGCCTGATTTCGGTGCAACGAGCACGAGAGGTTTTGAGAGATATTCTTTAATACTCTCAAACGCTTTTTGACAAGCATCGTCCCATACGAATGACACGCCCTTCTTTGTGAGCCTGGAGAACGGTTGATATTTTCCCGAAAGGTTCGAGATAAACCGACGGATATAAGCCAATCGCCCTTGTAGTCCTTTGATCTCTTTAAGGTTTCTTGGCGGTTGTAATTCATTAATCGCCTTCACTTTATCCGGGTCAATGTGAATACCTTTGGTGGTGACGACAAATCCCAGGAATTTACCACTAGACATTCCGAGAAAAGACTTGGTGGGATTCATCTTCAATTGATGAGCTCGCATCAAGTCGAACATGGTCTTCAAGTCCTTAATGTGATCATTCTTATCACGACTTTTCACGACCAAATCATCCACGTAGCACTCGACAGTCTTTCGGAGATGCTCCTGGAAGATCCTCGACATAGCTCGCTGATATGTAGCACCTGCATTCTTCAAGCCGAATGGCATAACTGTGTAGCAGAAGACGCCGAGAGGCGTTCTAAATGCAGTATGCTTTTCATCATCTAGATGCATCTTTATCTGGTTATAACCAGAGAAACCATCCATAAATGACATCCTCTCGAACCCGCACGTGTTGTCGATGATAACATCCGTGATGGGAAGAGGAAATCATCTTTTGGGCAAGCAGCATTGAGGTCCCTAAAGTCGATGCATATCCTGATCTTCCCGTTCTTCTTAAGGACCGGGATAATATTGGCAAGCCATTCTGGATGTTGCTCTTCTCTAATGAATCCTGAGTCGACGAGCGTTTTAACCTCAGCTTCAATCGCCTCCATCATTTGCGGACGAAACCGTCTTTGTTGTTGTTTGACAGGTTTGACATCCGACTTAATGTTGAGGCGATGCACTGCTACGTTTGGATCGAGCCCTGGCATGTCTTCATAATTCCAGGCGAACACATCGATGTATTCCCTGATAAGAGAGATTAACTCTTCTTTCTCTTCGGGTAAGAGGCTGTCGCTAATGAATATCGGCTTCAGATTTTCCTCGCTTCCCATATTCACTTGGACTACTTGATCTTCGGTAGGAGGCTCTCTTTGTTCGAACCTATCGCCGTACTGCATGTTCAAGTGATTAACCCACGGATCTTCCCATGTCGGCATCTGATCATCTTCTTCTATTGTCGCTGGATCAACCGTGGTCATGTTTGACATTAGCTTTTTGAACATTTGACCAAGACTAGCGTCAGAATCCTAAGCCGAAGAGTCAGAAGAGTATCCTTTTCTAGCCTTGTTAGCAATTTGATCGATGATTTGCCAGCAACACTCATCGTCGGATGAGGAGACGTAGCCTAAGCCTCTTTTGTGGCGATAATAATCATCGGGTTTTCCCTTTGGTACATAGGCCATCCGAGGTGGAGCTCGCGGACCTCGACCAAAGTAAAGACCCTCTCCGAGCTTGAAGTCATATCCCTGCTTTTCCATCATATTGCATGCTTTCGCATCATATCTGAATAGATGTGGAGCAGGTTTATCGTCGTCGTCTTCCTCTTCCAAGAAGTGGTCGGGTATCGGAGATTTTCTTCCTTTGCCGTAGACGACCTCCTTTCCACCCCCAATCCCTGCGGGGATGACAAGCGTCGTTCCGCAAGGGTCGTGTACCTACTTTTTTGTCAAGCAAAATGATTGAAGAGGCATATGTAAACCAGGGTTATCATAGAGTTCCTTAGTGACATTATCGAGACACATCGAGTACTCTAAATCATCGTTTATTGATAGGTCTTCGGCAAGTTGCCAATTACAACTATTCTCCGATGATTTATCATCGTCAAGATTGATTACAATGGGTATAATGTCATTAAGAACAAAACCACCATCGTAATCAAGCCCGGCTTCGGTATCAGCTTCATCACCGCTGTTCGTCCCCTGGGCCGATGGTTCAGTATCGGATTCAGCACTGTATAAAAGGGAATCGGTGAAATAGTTCTCCAATCCCTTAAACGGTTGCTTATCCGCGACCACTGTCTTAACTTCATTATTTGTGCCTACATATTTGAGGCATTGATGCAGAGTTGACGGGACTATAAGGTTACCGTGGATCCAAGGTCGACCCAACAGTAAGTTATAGGATGTTTCCGCGTCAATCATATAGCAAGTAACTTCCAACTTCAAATCCCCGATCTGGCACTTGATTCGGATCTTCCCCAGGGGTCTGGACCCACTGGTGTTGAATCCATAAATCTTCGTGCCAGTGGAGGCTAATTTGCTAGTCGGGATCCTGAGATGATGCATCAATCGGAAAAGCATGATGCTAACAGCGGAACCCGGATCGACTTGGATCCGGTTGACCATGCTGGAGCCAATGTGCCCGGTGAAATACAAGGGCCTATCATGCTTTGAGTTCTTCGTCTGCATGTCTTCTTTGGTGAATGAGATGCAGGGAAAATGATGAGCCGTGAGATTGCAGTGTTGAGCTGACGACTCCGGTTCTTCAGGAGACGGCTTGATTCGAGTCAGGAAAACTTCAGAATCGTTCAAGGCCTCTTGTAATGCTTTCCTTGTATCTTTTGACAGACACAGCAACTCGTATAGGGTTATCCGAGCCGGGATGTTATCCAACTGCGCCATGATATCAAAATGGGGTGGAGAGCTTGCATTTCCCGGCTTGTCTCTCCCAATCGGATGATTGAATCGAGACTGCCTCGGGTTTTGAGCTTCTTGACGTAAAGGCTCTTTCCCTTTCTCCTTCTGCGAGATCTTCTCCGTAGCTACAGGTGTTGGGGGAGTTGCTGCAATCCCTAGTTCTGCCAGCGTCTTGGAAGGTGGGGTTTTGGTGCCCAATAGCTCGGAAGCATCCGGGTACTTATAGTGATATTCGTTCCCGCTTCGGGTTGCGAAGGCCTCCTGTTCGTCTTCAGAAAGCGGGAAAGCTGGAATTCTGTCGTCTTCTTCCCCTGGAATAGCAGAAGCTCCATGACAAGATTTACCTTTTCGTTTCGACCTCTTCTTGGAAGAGGTCCCAGTCCATTGTTCATCTGTGATCAAGTCTAGATGAACCCATAGAATCTCGCCATTCGGGGCCGTGTGTGGCACGAGCCCTTTCTGGCGCTGTTTGTGAGGATCATCATTCACCGTCTTTACTGCTGCATTGATTACTGGCTCATGTTGGAACCAGCTCGAGGGAACAGACCCGAAGCTGATGGATACTGTATTCGCACCCACATTCTTCTCCTTGGGTTGCTTCATAGTGATAACCCTAACATTAATTAGGGCTTGAATCTTATCTTTAAGAGCGTAGCATACCTTGGTAGGATGGTGCACCGTTCGGTGAAATGCGCAGTACTTTGGATCATTGACTCTCTTGGCATCTTCTTGATCCTGAATCGGAGGCAACTTGATCTTGTTGTTCTCGACGAGGTATTTGAAAATACCGGGAACTTCATCCTCCTTGAATGAATAGACCTTGGGGAACTTCGGCTCCGCTGCCTTTTGCTTCTGGGGCTGTTGTTGCCACCTTGATTGTTGAGGCGCCTTCTGTTGCTGCTGTTGCGGCTGTGCTTGCATCTCAAATATTTGGTTTGCGTTCACCGCATTCGCATGCGCCTTTCCTTTGCCCTTAGGGACAAAGTTTTGCTGTGGAACGTTACCTGTGATTTGCCCTCTTTCGGCCTTCTTCCTTTTGAGGAATCGCTCGGCTCGTTCTCCCTGCACCTTTAGGTCCTTCCAGGTCTTTAGCGGCACCATTCCCATGGCTTCGAGGACGTCCAATGACAGATTGTTGTGGCAAGTTTCGAGGATAAAATCCTCGCTGACTGGATCCCTGCAATTCATCGCTTTATTTTGGAATCTCTTCACGAAATTTTCGACCGTCTCGCCATTCTTCTGCTTTTCGTCGAATAGCGTCCCGATCGAAATTTCGGTGTCATCATCAAAGAAATTTGTTAAGAACATATCCTCCATGTCGTCCCAGCTGCTGATACTCCCAGGCTTGAGACGGCGATACCAATCGAAGGCTGCTCCGCGAAGAGTGCCGACGAATGACCGCACCATGAGAGGCTCATTTCCAGAAATAATTCCTAGATGAGACTTGAAATATATCAAGTGTTGGGTGGGGGAACCCTTCCCATCAAACAGCGTAAAGTTAATTAAATTAAACTTTGTCGGATATGGGATTGATTCCCACTCCCTTGGGTAGGGACAGGGTATACCGGACCTCTTTACTTCTTGAGCGTTCATCAACACGTTGATTTTGCTCTCCAAGTCCTTCATCTTCTTGTCCTCACTCGTATCTGCCTTCGAGTGGCCTTGGGAAGAGGTGACGTGGTCCTCTTTCGTGTTATCATCTGTGGGACCACCCCCATTGTCGTTGTTGACAGGAGGGATGTTGACGTTATCTCCTTCCCGCTCATTCTCTTCTTGATTCGGAGTATTGCGTCGATTGGGCTCTCCTTGGTGAACTGTCATCGCCGCAATTTGTTGGTCGTGCATCTCTCTCATTCGTTGCATGGCCATCTCCATCTCGAACTTGAAGCTCTCCTTCTGCTTAGCCAGGGCCTCTTTAAGTATCTTAGTTACCTGTTCAGCACTAATCATAAGCGATTCATAAGGTTGCCCCGCACTCGAAGCCGTGTCATCAGACGCTATGGCCGAGCAAGAATCTGAATCAGCATCCGACTCCTCTTCTTCTAGAGAAAGTCCCTTTTGTACTCTTTGGTAATTCTTCCGGCCATTGGTTCCCGGTGGCAACCGCGTCATGCATCGGGATACCTCGGCAAGCTATTCCAGGTTGAAATATCTGGCTGATTTCCCCCTGCCGGCCATGTTAGCCGACACTCTTAGATATTCGTCTTCTTGACGGACGAACTTCTTCTTGCGGAAATGCCTTGGTTTGGAAATTCTCTCGAACACCGAGACTCTCCTTGGGGTTCCAGCACAGCAGCATTCTGATAGCACCGCCTTGATTATGTTGGCGCACGGGCAGCGAGACTCCATGTCCTGCACATATCTCTTCCGAGATTTTTTCATACCCCCAGCTCTATAGTACAACTCATCAGTTTGATAACTGGAGCAACCTATAGAGTGTTGGTATGTGTTCCCCGGTACAACACCATCATCATCAGATGAGTGTGCTTCCCTTTGGGAATGCGATGCTTTGTTAGCTTTTTCAAAAGTAGCCCATTCAAGTTTACGCTTTTGTGAGCGTAGAAACTGAACGGGCTCTTGTACTTCGACCCGCAGCCCAATGCGGTCGGTAATAGGGGTTTTCCCTTTATCATTTTTCTTGGGGAGATTGATTCGACCCCCAGTTTGATTTGCAACTTGGGGACCTTTCAATGGTCCCAATCGTTCCTTGACAGGTACTCTACCTCGGTTCTCCGGTAAAGGACCGGGGCGACCTCTCAAAGGAACCCTAGATTTTGAAGGGTCCCCGCTCTTACCTGGCTCCGTTACAGGCGCCGGAACAGGAGAAATAACATCTGGTTTGGAGGAATTTCGGGCGATAACTCTACCCATCTTTGTTGGAGGTGCTGGTTTCGACTTGGGCACCCAAACCGACTTATTTGTAGACGGCTTTTTGACCGCCTCTCCTTTCTGCATCTCCTCCACCTTCTTTAGGAGGAGTCGGGCATGCGCGAGCAACGACCGACGCTTCTTGATTCGCTCTTCGAGGGTGGAGTGATTCCTCTTTACACGAACCCATTCGTTCGTTTCTGTTTTGGAGGAGAAGTTGGTTGTTTGCCGTTGTTGTTCTTGGCGGTACCTGGACTTTAGATCCTCATTGTAGCGGATCCCGTCCATTGATTCTGCAGCTTTGGCTTGTTGTAGGGCGAGGCGTTGACGCCGTCTTTGGCGGGCCCTCTTTGACGGAGCTGGAGTGCCATCAACAATCTCCTTTGTGACGGGAGGGAGAGCCGAATCTACAGCCTCGACCACGCTGAACGACGCGGGGACGTTGCGTGGTGCGGGCGTAGCAGCGACGACGGGGTCTTGGATCTTCGAGCTAGAGATCCCGCGAGTCCTTCTGGGAGATGGAGTCTTCCCGCGCCTATTTGGAGAGGCGGATCTGGAGGAGGAGGAAGAGAGGTACTCTTCAAACTTCTGCTGATCGAACTCGTATTCGATCTCTTCATTCACCCGGATCTTGAAGGCCGGTTGCGTCACGACGATCTCGGCAGCGAGATCGGCGGCTCCCACTGTGGTCGCCAGCTTGTTTTCAGGAAAAGTTGCCTTCATCATTGATTTCATTAGAACTTCAGTCGTTACAATGAATCAAATAACAAAGAAATAAAGATTACAACTCTCTTGAAAATAAACACAAGTCCCGTTTATCGGTCCTTGCTTGCGTGGGTCTTTTGCCTGTGACGGGGATGTTGATATCCGTGGACCGCCTGTCGATCAGATCCGTTTCGGGAAAATCCGGTAGAGTTTCGTCGATCCGCGTGAGATCTAGAAACTCAAAGCTCCTATCTCGGATAAATCGAGATATTTGCTCTTCTTAGTATCACCGCCAAGGGGCAACACTAAGGGAAAAGAGAAGGGGGAATGAAGAGGAAGTCTCCTTTGCTGTAGAGGGCTCGATCACTCGTCGCTGCAGCAGGGCTTCACCTATCTCCTCCAAAATTCCAGATCCAAGCTCCAAGCTCTAGCCTTGCTCTCCCAAAAATCCAGCCCTTTGAATGAAGACCCAAGGGGTCTATTTATAGGCCAAGAGGAGTGAGGGGGTGCAAAAAGCAAGGACACCCCCTTGGGGTGTCTCGGCTTGGCCGAGACACCCCTGGGGTGTCTTGGTTTTGCCAAGACACCCCTCGGGTGTTTCGACCTCGCCGAGACACCGCCGGGTGCCTCAGTTCAGTCCGAGACTATCCGCCGTTGTTCCGCCGTTGATTTTTCGTCCCAACTCGGATTTGAGTGATTTCGGATGCGTTGGAATTCTGATGAAGAGCTCTGTCAATCGTGATGGTTGGATTATCAGTGGGGCGAACGGGACACGACAGGCATTGCATCCTTTGTAGCGGTCGCGGGGTTCCCGATCAGTCCGTATCCCCGTTATTCTGAACTTCTGTCGGCTCACGTAGCTCGTCGATTCGCTTCAGGCGCTCACCGACGTCAATTGAACTCTTGTGAACCGGGTAGTGACGTTCATCGTCGTTCCCTAACACTGAGCTGTTCGTGGGGACCTATCGGCAATTTTTGATGCCTACAACATGCAAATGCAAGATCACCTCTGTCCAAACCTTTTCCCTGAATAAAAATTATGTTTTTAAGAGATTTATATATTTAACTTTATATTTAGGGTTTAAATCTAATGTTAAACATATTACATGTGATGTTTATGATTAAATCTTATGTCAAGAAACAGTAGAACGAATCTCAAACTAAGGTATTAACATGATCACGATCATTAGGGTTTATTTAATGAGTTAATTATAGTTTAATATGATTTATATGCTTTAGATTATCGAAATAAACAAGAATTAGGTTGTTTTGCATGTTAAACCCTAGATCTATGTGTTCATGTGATTCATCTTGTTTAAACAAACTCCTAGTTAAGTATACATGACAATGGAATCAAGTTTTATTCATATAATCTGATAAAAACCTGAGTTTTTAAAGAAAACACAAGAGAAGAATAAACTGTGCATTTTCGACCTGTTTAGTCGACTGAAGTTGCCATTAGTCGACTGATAGGAGATCATTGTTTTCGTCGAAAGTTGATGTATTCATTGCTGTGTTCATTACAACTTCAAACGTTATAATGAAAACAAAAGTTAGTCTTTTTATAAGACTCTTACATAATGAAAAAAAAATTATAACTCTCGTCAAAACAAACACAACGGATGTTTATCTTCCGCTGCTTGCATGTGATCTTGGCCTGTGACGGGAACGTTGATATCCGTGGACCACCAAATGATCAGATCAGATCCGGAGCTTTGTTGATCCGCGAAGGAATCAAGAAACCGAAGTAATTATCTCGGCAACAACGAGATAATCACTCTTCTCGAGATCACCGCAACGGGGCAATCTTAAGGGAAGGAATCGTAAGCCGTAGATCTGACGAGCTCCTCTTCTTTATGCCGACGAACTCAATCCGATCTCCTCCTCTTTTCTAAAATTCGTGCTCCTTCAGTCTTCAATTCTGCAGGGCTTCGCTAACACTCGAGAATTCCAGATCTGAAAAAATAAAGGCCCTAGGGCTGTATTTATAGACTTAGGGACCCCTGTTTTTGAATAAGAACGATCGATTCCCTCTTATCCTCAGTTGTAACAACTTAACCACGTTCTTGGATGGTATTTTATCAGTTGGAACAAATCCAGGGGGTTAACATCGAAAAACTGCTTAAAACTACCAAAAATCGATTTTCGGGGCTGCGAACACCCGTAGGTGTCTCGGTTTGGCAGAGACACTAGTGGGTGTCTCGGCCTAGCCGAGACACCTCAGGCCGAGACACCAGTGGGTGTCTCGGCCTGGCCGAGACACCAGTGGGTATTTCGGGTATTTTGGTCCTAGTTTCCACAAATGTCCTCTAAATAATATAATTCAAGATGCGTTGGAAAAATGAAGAAGATATCTACCAATTTTGTCTTTTAAGATTTTTCATATACGAATCGAATCATGGCCAAAATCTCCATTCTTCTCTGAGACACCAACATTGTCTCGGAATTCTGAGGCAGTTGGTATTTTGGCTTTATCACTCTCATACAATCTCAGAATGAGTTGATCCAAGATGCATTAGAAAGCTAACAAGGATCTCTACAACTTTCATCTTTTAAGTTTCTTTAGGTTTAAAGTGCATCATAGGTAAAATAGCTCTACAATGTCTAAGACACCAAGGGGTGTCTCGGCTTGGCCGAGACACCATGTGGTGTCTCGGCCTGAAAGGGGTGTCTCGGCCTGGCTGAGACACCTGTGGGTGTCTCGGTCAAGGCCGAGACACCTGTGGGTGGCTCGGCCCAGGCCGAGACACCTCTGGGTGTCTCACCGAGGCCCGGAACGTAGTTCTACGCGTCTTGTCCGTTTCAGCCGTATCTTCGTCGTCCGAACTCAAAATTGTGCGATTCAAGATGCATCAGAAAACCATCGAGAAGATCTAAAATCTCCAATGATTGAATATTCTGTGGAGTGGATAGGACACAGGGGGTATTTCATCTTTCGTAAGTGATGCGGAGCTCCCGATCAGTTCGTGTTTCCGTTATTCCAAAGTTCCGTTACTTCTCATGGTTCGTTGACTCACTTCATGCGTTTTTTATTGTCGATTAAGCTTCTATGACTTGGATAGTTATATTCATCATCTTCTCTATGTGTCGAGCCACGTACGGGGACATATAGGCAATTTTTGACGCCTACTGATACCCCCTCCAAAGTGTTTCAGTCTCGTTTCTTTTATAGATGAGCCTGAAATACTTTGGATATGATCAGTCCAACCTTCAGTCGGTGTAAAAGGACCTGTAGTTAGCTTTGATTCTTGACTCCTTTGATTTTTAGTATATTCGATATTTAACAAATAGCTAAAATTCTTCCGGCGCTGCGTTTATCGTATGGCTGTTGTCGAAGTCTCGAATCAAAAACCGGTGGGTTGATTTTGGCTCGTGTCATCGAGTTGACTTAGAACTGACTATCTCTGTCACAATATATTAACTTAGGGAGACACGTTGAACAGCGTTAACTTTAGGGTTTCAGATCACCCGGTGTTAACTTTTCATCGCAACGCGTTGATTAACGTTGACCTAGGGTTACGTGTTGACCGGCGTTGACCTTAGGGTTTCAGATCGCCTGGTATTGACTTTCATCGTAACGCGTTGACTGGCTTTGACCTAGGGTTACACATTGATTAGCGTTGACCCAGGGTTACGCGTTGATTAGCGTTAACCTAGGGTTTCGGGTCGCCCGGCGTTGACTTTTCATTGCAACGCGTGGTAGTCTCAAGTGTTGAGGTTGCAGGACCAACTATTAAAGCTGATTCATCTGCAGGTATGGATCTTATCCTGAAGTTGTTGGATGCTCAAGTCATGAGATCAACTAATGAAGCTGGTACGTCAATGACTCTTACATGCATAGGATTTTTTGCAAACCCTCAGCCAACAACGGGTTTGATGAGCCTTTACCGACTACCGTTTGAGTCGGGCTAGCATGCGGATTGTTTAAGTCCGTTCCGCATGTAACGTTATGCTAAAAGAGTTGATTCTTTTAGTACTACGATATTGAATACGTATACTTCGTCTTTCTCACAGGAATAGACTACCCGACCACATGTATCAGATGCCGACTCAGGATTTTTGATAAATCCTCAGCCATCAATGGATTTGACGTGCCTTTACCGATTACTGTTTGAATCGGGCTTGCATACGGATTGTTTAAGTCCGTTCCGCATGTGATGTTATGCTAAAAGAGTTAACTCTTTTTGTGCTACGATATTAAATACGTAGACTTCGTCTTTCTTACGAGAATAGACTACCCGGCAACGCGTGTTAGGCGTTGACTTATCCCTTCTTAGGATTTAGGATAAAAGTCCCCATACTTGTATTCTGGTGTCTTCTTCAATCGGTGAAAGACTAAACCGGCGACGCGTGTTAGGCGTTGACATATCCCTTCTTAGGATTTGGGATAAAATTCCCCACGCGTGTAAGGCACAGATTATGGTGTTATGAATAACAACCTGCCACAATGTTGAATATGTGGTATTTTCTTCTTTTTACAGTCAAGAACTAACCGACAACGCATGTTAGGCGCTTACTTATCCCAACTTAGGCATCGGGATAAAAGTCCACGGACTCAGATTATGGTGTCTTTTTTAATTGATGAAAGACTAAACCGGCGACGCGTGTTAGGCGTTGACTTATTCTTATTTAGGATTCGGGATAAAATTACCTGTGCGTGTGAAGCACGGATTTTGGCGTTATAAATAACAACCTGACACAATGTGGAATATGTGAGCTTTTGTCCTTTTTACGGCAAAAGACTAACCGACAACGTGTGTTAGGCACTGACTTATCCCTTCTTAGGCTTCGGGATAAAATTCCCAAGACTTGGATTTTAATGTCTTCTTTAATCAGTGAAAGACTAAACCGGCGATACGTATTAGGCGTTGACTTATCCCTTCTTAGGATTTGGGAAAAATTTCCTCGTGTGTGTAAGGCACAGTTGATGGTGTTATGAATAAGAACCTACTACAATGTCGAATATGTGAGCTTTTGTTCTTTTTACGATCAAGAACTAACCGGCAACCCGTGTTAGACGCTGACTTATCCCTACTTAGGCTTCGGGATAAAAGTCCCCAGGCTCGGATTCTGGTGTCTTTTTCAATCGGTGAAAGACTAAACTGACAACGCGTGTTAGGTGTTGACTTATCCCTACTTAGGATTCGGGATAAAATTCACCGTGCGTGTGAAGCACAGATTTTGGCGTTGTGAATAACATCCTACCACAATGTCGAATATGTGGGCTTTCGTCCTTTTTACAACAAAATACTAACCGGCAACGCGTGTTAGGCGTTGACTTTTCCCTTCTTAGGCTTCAGGATAGAATTCGCCAGACTCGGATTCTGGTGTCTTTTTCAGTCAGTGAAAGACTAAACCGGCGACGTGTGTTAGGCGTTGACTTATCCCTTCTTAGGATTCGGGATAAAATTCCCCGCGCGTGTAACGTACGGATTATGGTGTTATGAATAGCAACCTACAACAATGTCGAATATGTGGACTTTTGTTCTTTTTACAGTCAAGAACTAACCGGTAACGCATGTTAGGCACTGACTTATCCCTACTTAGGCTTCGGGATAAAAGTCCCCAGACTCGGATTCT
>BQKN01063169.1:91574-105757 GCA_022839385.1 Asparagus kiusianus
TGGGCCTCTCGTTCATTGGAGGAATCGAGAGGGGATTTTGGTTTTGGTCCTAACTGTAGGAAGGTTTGACCAAGTGGAAAGTGAGAGTGAGAGTACAAATCACTGTAGGAATGTTGATTCGTACAAATCACTCAAAGGGGGTTCCTGATGTTAAGTGATAAAGACTTAACAAAAAGGGGGCTTTCACAATTCGTCAATGATTGATAGATCAGAATTCTAAGCATTATATCCGGACTCTAACAATGAAAGTGTTGAGTGCACGAACATAGCGGAAGTTTGAATGGATTAAACAGGAAAGAATTTTGGTGGTCCCGCCGTCAATTAGTTTGATCGGTGGGGGATTCTATGGTGGAGACTATGAGTCGTCAAACACCAATGCGAGTTTTGTGAGGGAAAATTGATCCAATGAAGTGATCGGATTTCATCTCAGCAAAAGAGTATTCGGAAATTAGGAGTTTAGTGTTTATCACTTTATTCATCATGGCCGAGTTATCCCTAAGAATATTACATTTAACATTCTTCCGGGAACTTCCCATTACATGAATTATCCACCCCCAGCTTTCTTTGCAAAACTGGGTGTATCATTGTATCAGCTGCATGATCGGGTTATCCTTAAGAATACCATGCATGGCACTCTCTAGGAACTTCCCGTGGAAGAAAGGAAATAGTTTAGACTCATACACCTATTGGAGTATCAGGGAGTAGTTTAACCTCTTATATCGGTCGGAGGATTGCTGTTCTCAACTGGCTTACTCTAGCGTTATGACGCCGGCTTCAACCAAGGTCTGGATGCTATTCTTTAAAGTAAAGCATGCCTTGGTGGGATGAAGGATCCTCCTGTGGTATGCGCAGTACTTCGGATCCGTAGTATTGTCAGCTTCCTCCTGATTCGTGATCGGTGGCAGCTTGATCATGTTATTTTTAAGGAGTGATTCAAAGATGGCCGGAACATCTTCGTCCTTGAAGGAGTACTCTTTTTGAGGCCTCTGATCTGAAGTCTTCTGCTGTCTCCGGGATTACTGTTGCGACGTTTGATTAGCATCAACAGCCGTTGCAGGTGTCTTGCCCTTACCGCGGGAGGCGAAGTTAGAATTCGGAGGCTTAGTTGTTGATTGACCCCTCTCGGCTTTCTTCCTTCGGAGGAATCGCTCAGCTTGTTCCCCTCGGACCTTCAGATCCTTCCACGTTTTGGACGTTGCTGTTCCCATTGCTTCCAACACGTCCAACGAAAGACTGTTGTGGCAGGTCTGGAGAATGAACTCTTCAGTGATCGGGTCCCGGTAATTCAACGCCTTGCTCCGGAACCTTTTGACGAAGGTGTCGACTAACTCCCCGTCTTTCTGTTTCTCGTCCAGCAATGATCCGATAGATATCTCGGTGTCGTCGTTGAAGAAATTTGTGAGGGACTTAGTCTCCATGTCATCCCAGCTATTTATGCTACCTGGCTTGAGACGGCGATACCAATCGAAAGCGGCTCCGCGAAGAGTGCCAACGAATGACCGCACCATCAGAGGCTCATTGCCGGAGATTACCCCCAGGTGTGATTTGAAATAAATCACATGCTGAGTTGGCGAACCCTTCCCATCAAATGGCGTGAAGTTGATTAGGTTGAACTTCACCGGGTATGGGATTGATTCCTATTCTCTTGGGTATGGACATGGAATGCCCGTTTTCTTCACCTCTTGAGCAGAAATCAACGTATTAATCTTGCTTTCGAGGTTTTTGATCTTCAGACTTTCACCCAAGTTCTCGTCAGCACGATTCTGAGGTGGAAGCGTGGTGTTGTGGCTAGCATCCTCATTGCCACCCCCTACATTGATGGGAGGGTTATTGGTGTTATGAGTTTCATTTGCACCTGTGTCCTTATCTTCCAGATTGTTCTGGTTATGACGACTTGGTTCGCCTTGTTGGTTCCTCAATGCCTGGATTTGTTGGTCATGCATCTCTCTCATAGTCTGCATAGCCATCTGCATTTCGAACTTGAAGCTCTCTTACTGTTTAGCCATGGCTTCTTCGAGCATCTTGGCCACTTGTTCCGCGCTTATCATCAGCGACTCGCGGGGTTCCCCCTCACTGGACACTGTATTATCTGATGCGACCGCAGAGCAGGCATCCGACTCTTCACCTTCTGAAGGTAGTTTTGTCCGAACCCTACCATAAGTTCCTCGTGCGATGGCTCCAGACTGCAGACGGGTTAGACGCCGGGATGCTTTCAGAATCGACTCGAGATTATCCTGTGCCGATGTCCTTTTGCTGGTCATGTTAGCGGTGACCCTCGGAAATTCTCCATCTTCAACCGCCGTTCTTCTTCGCCGAAAACGCCTAGGCCTTAGTTTTGGCGTTTTGGTACTGAGCCTTTCGAAAACCGAAACTCTTTCAGGGACTGTATTGTTGCATCAGCATTCAGACAATACTACCCGAATGAGTTTGGAACAGGGGCACTGAGTTTCCAGCCTTCGAGGACTCCTCTTCCTAGTTTTCCTCATACCCCCAACACGATAGTACAACTCGTCTGTTTGAAGATCGGAGTAACTTATCGTGTGTTGGCACGACTTCTCAGGTATAACGTTATCATCATCGGATGACAACGTTTCCTTCTGAGGGCGAACTGCCTTCTTCGGGCTTTCAAAAGTTACGCGCCTCGAAACATGCCTTTGTGGGCGCCAGTTCTCAGCGGGCTCCTGGACTTCGATGCGGAAATTGGTGCGCGCAGCAGTCTTGAACTCCTTGTCATGCTGAAAATGATGGCAACCCCCAGCAAGTTGAGTCGTTCGGGGCTTCTTCATTGGGCCCAAACGTTCTTGAACTGGAGCCTTGCCTCTTTCATCGGGAATTGGACCGATGCGTTCCAAAACTGACCTCCTTCTTCGGGATGGTCCTGCGGGATCTCCCGGAGCATCTATGGGGATTATCGGCGATTTGAGTTGGCTTGCCGGAGGTTGAACCTGCTTCGAAGGCTGTAACAATTGTGCCTTAGCCTGAATCGCCACTTCAGATTTCGGCCTCCATACTTGGCGGGTTGGTGGTGGTTTATTTGCCACCTCCTTCTGCAGTCTTCTATGGGCCTCTTGGACTTGAGTCCGTGCCTGCGCTGACAGTGCGCGACGCTTGCGAATGCGCTCCTCAAGTGTCGAACGATTCCGTTTGACACGGATCCATTCGTTTGTTGGCGGCTTGGAGGAGCTGCCATTCATCGGTTGTTGAGGCTGTTTGCCTCTCTTATTCTTCGGACTCGTGTTATGGCGGATTCCATCCGTGGATTCCATTGCCTTCACGAATTCTCGGGCCAAGCGTTGGTGTCGCCTTTAGCGGGCTCTCTTCGAGAGAGTCACCACTCCTTTGGTGACGGAGGAATTGGCAGGAATCGGCTTGACCTGGTTGGAAATTGGAGGGATCTCACCCAATGCGACTTTGGCATCCAACGGGGCGAGATCTTCGTTGGTGTTTTCAACATCTTCATACCAACGAGCCCTTCTCCTAGAGGAGAACTTCTTGGACTTGCGGGGGGAGGTTGATCCGGACGAGGACGATAGGTACTCCTCGAACTTCTGTTGGTCGAACTCGTATTCGACCTCCTCTACGACCGGGATCGAGATCCGCGGCTGCGACGCTCCGATCTCGGCAGCGAGATCGGTGGCTCCCACTGTGGTCGCTAGATTGTTCGTGGGAAAAATCGTAGCTTTCATCATTGATTCCATTGTACACTCTTGTAATAGTTTATCGATTACAAAGATCCGGTCTTTTTATAAGATCCGGTTACAACGAAAATCAGAAAAGAAATGAAAATTACAACTTTCTTTCCTTGTTTGTCGAACAAATCGCGAGCTCCTGTTTTGCGGTCGCTCGCTTACGTGGGTTGTTTGCCTGCGCCGGTGGTTTATCCGTTGACCACCGCGTGATCTAGATCCAGTCGGATCTACGCAGTACGACGGGTATTATTTCACCAAGGAAATAATAGCCGGGGGGGATTATTTCACCAAGGAAATAATCACCCAAACCTCGGGATCAAAGACCAAGCTTTGATCCGGAGTACGCACGCGTAGATCTGAGATCTGGTCCTCTCGAACACCTGCCTTTTTTGGCGTTAACGATCGCCGAGCACCAGATCTGGATGAGCGAGTCCTCGAAGTCCCAAAGTTGAGATCTTTTTTAGATCTGAGTCTTGAATCCTGCAGGGCTTCGCCTCTCCAAAATTTCCAACCCTTGAAAATGAGCCACCCCCTCTCCTATTTATAGGCCCTCTTCACTGTGCCCGTGCACACGTGTCTGAGGACGGCCACCCATAGGTGGCCTGGCAACCGAGCCACCATGGGGTGGCTCGGCCACCGAGCCACCCATGGGTGGCTCGGAGGCTGCCACCATGGGGTGGCTCGGCCACCCCATGGGGTGGCTCGGCTGCCGCCGAGCCACCCCTTGGTGGCTCGGCTTTGGCCGAGCCACCTGGGTGGTTCGGCTTATGCCGAGTCGTCCGGGTGTGGCGTCGTTTTGTCCATTGTTTGGTTCTGGCTCTGTCTGTGATTCGGTTGTGGATCTGGACTTCTATTTGGTAGTCTGGATCCTGATTTGGCAGTAAATCCGCCTTGGTGTTTGAGTTCGAAACTGATCTTAAATCGATCGCGATTCGTCCGAGTCCGCTCTTGGTTGGATGACTCGTTGATTCACTAAACCGTTGGTTTGATTCCGCACGCGAATGGATGCATTCCGTTGTTCGCGTGCGATTCGTCAGCTTCGTAGCCTCGTTAGTACGTTTCGTCACGTATCTTTTGGCTTCGGTGTTTGCGGGCTAACGGTCGTGTTTAGATATGTTGGCCGATGGTCTGTTTGTCGATCGGCTTCGTCGAGCTATGTTAAGGGACCTATAGGCAGTTTTATATGCCTACAAGTGGTTTTTGCACTGAAAGCATCAAGGTATTATTTGTATGGAGTGCAGTTTGAGTTATTCACAGATCACCAGAGCTTAAAATATCTCTTCTCACAGAAAGAACTCAACCAGAGGCAACAGTGAGTTTATGTGGTAGCAGATGCGTTGAGCAGGAAGCGACATCACGGGCTTGCATCTTTGAGGTGTTCATTACATCGAGATCTTTATACCCTCAGCCACTATGATTTAAGGCCAGAGATTGGGGGGAGCAGTGCTTTCTTAGGAGCTTAATCAATACAGCCATCATGGAGTGATAGAGTGATTGGAGTTCAGCTAGAGGACTCTTGGATTCAAACCCGTAAGGGAGAAATTTCCAAGGAACCCAAGGCTGATTAGACTACTGGAGCAGATTGAGGCCTTCAGATGAAAGGTCGATTAGTTATGTCGAACAATCCACAGCTGAAGAGAAATCTATTTGATGAGGCACATCGTAGCAAGCCGTCATTGCTGGCACTAAAGCATAAGGCCTTCCATAAGCCAAGCGAACGGCTAGGTAGACGACGTCCACCGGAATCGACTCAAAGGAATGCATGGGCACCACACATCTCTTTGGCCATAGCATCAAGTAGCCAGTAAACAAAGCCTTCGCCGATATTGCGTACCTGGCCTGGTGGTGGTACGACTCGAAGGTTGTCCAAGCCTTGAAGCTCCCTTCATCGTATTCATGCAACCCTGAGTCGCCACACTCGGATACCCTCCTCTCTACCTCCGCTGGATCTCTCTCCTTCAACGGCAAGATAGCCCGTCTCTTGTCTTCATTTTGAGGAAACAGGTAGTCGGCCTAATTCTTGTGGCTGATGCATGAGGTCCTCTTCTTCTTACCCTTGTGATCTACTGATCTGAGGGTATCCAAGAAAATGTGATAGTGTTAGAGGAGCTCCCAGAGAGTTTCCTCCACCTGAGGGGCTTGCTTACAGAGGTGATTGATTTTCTGCTGGTCAGGGATGTACTCTTCATATGGGAACTCCCTAATCGGCAGTCTGGACACTTCATACATCTCATAGAGCGCCAAACCCAACTCCCTATTTGGCGTGAAGAATGTGCCACTGTCCAGGCAGTAGAGTTCCAGAATGCTGAGGAGCAGCGGATCATTGATCTTGAGGCCATACTGATTGGCCCTGATGGCTCTATACTAAACTGACCCCTACATGTCAGGGTTCTCCGCCAACATGTATTTGGTAATTCTATGCTATTATAGACTATTGCCCGCTGACGAGTTATTCCACCCAGGGGCTCTGAAATCTTTTTGAGGGAATTGATCCCCAGCGATGAAAAAACAGCGACAAAAGGTTTCCGTCACCACGGGTAACTCCCCCACGGGCAGCTTGCTTTGCAAGAGTCCAGGATACAAAACAACAACATTCTTGCGGGAGCTATCAATCCTGTAGTTGGTCTGGGAACCCGTGAAAATACCAAAATTCACCCCATCCTAGTTAGGAGTCAAATCCTAGTCCATCATACGATGGACAGAGAGGGATCACAGATCCACCAAAGAAAATCCCCTTGTCATGCTAGGAAGGAAATGTCAGACCCCATCCACTTCGCGGAGCCACTTACTCCCACCGAGAAGCATAGCTGCCAGATCGACTATAGCATCACCAAAAAGGAAGTTGGGTTTCCTCTTCTCCTGATGCTGAGCATCCACTAGCGCTACATCAGCAGTCAACTCCCGTAGGGTTAAGTGATGCAAGTCCTTCACCTTCCGCCTCAACTCAGCAGTCTTATTGACCTCGAAGGTAAACACTGGATCAAGAAGATGGAACCTGGGAGGAGCTGCAAAACCAGTGGCACCAGCAAGTCTAATTGCCTTGCCCCTTGGTAGAGCCTCATCGCAGAAAGCAGCTACAAGACAAAATAGAAGGGAGTTAGATAATTTAACTTGAGGAGCCAAAAATTTTCTTAGTCTTGGAAATAGGCGGGCTAACAAAGCTCGCTTGTCATCGAGATCGACCGGCAAAATCAAGCTTGCCTGATATCGAGTCCGCTTGACATCAAGCTTGCCAGTTAGCTAAACTCACCTGACAAAGATAGAGCTCACCAATCAGCTGAGTTCACCCAACAGGACCAAGCTCGCCTGCCATCAAGATCGACTGACAAAATCAAGCCACCTGACATCGAGCCCGCTTACCATCAAGGTCGCCAGTCGGCTGAGCTTACCAGTCGGCTGAACTCACCTGACAAAGGTAGTGCTCGCCAGTTGGCTAAGCTCACCTGACAAAGGCAGAGCTCACCAGTCGGATGAACTCGCCTGACAAAGGCAGAGCTCGCCAATCGGCTGAGTTCGCCCGACAGGACCAAGCTTGCCTAACAATTAGAATCCATTTAACAAGACATAGGCTTGCCAAAATAGTGTATCTCGCCTAAGTAGGCAAGACCCACTAGGAGATGAACAAGAGTTTGCTCATCCCCGCGCATGCAATCCTACAGACCCCCGAACTTACTAGAGTGGGTTTGTGTCATGCCGACAACAATGGCGACGGCGGCATCATCAGAAGAGACAGAAGAATAAGCCTTCCCCTTTCCCTTAGAGGCTAGAACCTTCGATTTAGGGGCCATCTCGTTCGAAATAGAGGGTGAGAGTCAAGGGTCTTCTTTGAGAGAACTCGAGCAGTAAAAATTTTTTGAAGGTGCTGTGACCCTTCAATGAAGAAGGTGAGCACCTTATGTAGGCGAAATCAAAGGTTGAGATTCACCAACTCAGCCAAGATGGACGGCTCAGAGTGACTATATCAGTTTGATTGGACAGCAATGGCCAAGACGGACGGCTCAAATCAAGCACATGAAAACAAGATGCATTTAATGTGATCTGACACGTTATTTAGGTCAAAAGTTGCTTTCATTGCCAACGAACTCATTATAACCGTTTATCGATTACAAGTTTGAAAAAAGAAGAGAAAAGTAGATCTTTTTATGAGATCGACTTATACAATGAAAATAAAAGAATATAACTCTTGTCAAACAGCACAACAACAGTTTATCTCCTGTTGTTTGCGTAGGAACTTCGCCTGTGTCGGGGACATTGATATCCGTGGACCACCGTGGAATAGATCCGGTTGACAGATTGATAATTAAAGCTCCTACTTCATGAAAGAAGTATCCGCAGAAGTGGTAATCCCGACCAAGTGAGATTACGACTCTTCTCGGGATTAAGACCAAGCTTAAATCCAGAGGAATACGGGAAATAGGTCTCATATCTCTCGAACTCTCTTTTTTATTAAGGAACCTCACCAAGATCTGCTAACCCTTTGAAATTCGTGCTCCACTCTCTAATTTGGCAGCACTTCGCCCTCTTGACCCCCCTTGTGATATGAGCCCCTAGACCTGTATTTATAGGCTTCGGTTGGGGGGTTTTCGGATAAGAATGATAGATTTGGTCTTATTCTCAGTTAATAACTATGTAACAACATTTAGAGATAACATCTAGGCAGTTAGGAACCTCTGGAATAAAAAAAATCCCGTGAAAACTCGTCGAAAACCGTCAAAACGCATTTTCGGATCGACTCTGGCTGAACCGGGTGCAAAATGAACCTAACCGGTTCGGTTCAGGCGCGAACCACCATTTGGTGGTTCGGCCCATGACCGAGCCACTGGCCTGGTCGAGTCGTTTTGACGCGACTCGGTCGCCAGGGGCTTTCTTGGTATGTTCGGTCTGGACTTGTTTCGTCCCTCTTCGTGCATTCCATCGTTTTGTTGACTTGTACGCTTCACGGATTCGCTTCATGTGTTTCGTGAACACAAGTCGCTTGATGATGATCGACGGGCATGCATGCCACTTAGTTCGCCATTTCGCTTCATGCGTTTGTCCATGTCAGATGATCCTCTTTGACTCGAATAATCCTCTTTGACTTGGATAATGACGTTTATCGTCTTCTCTTTATCTCGAGCTGTGTGTGGATACCTATAGGTATTTTTAGATGCCTACAAATACCCCCTCTAAAGTATTTCAGACTCATTCTTTTATAGAGGAGTCTAGAATGCTTTGGATAAGATAGGCCATGTTTTTAACCTCTTCGGTATTTTGTCGAGGAGATTGCATAGAAGGACCTATGGATTGTTTCAATTCTTTACTTCTTCAGCCTTCAGTCTATTCAGTATTTTGTCAAATAGATGAAGTTCTTCTAGCGCTACGTTTATCGTCTGACCATTATCGAAATCTTTAACTGAAGTTGATGCGTAAGTTTCAAAACTTAGCTCTTGTCATTGAGCTGACTTTAAACTGATTATCTTCATTGGTAATTCATATCTCAATATGATTGAACTCCCTAGGATCATTCTTTGCCTTATTTTGGCGAGATTGCTGATGTGTTGACCTGCATCGACCTTTACTATAGCGCGTTGACCGGTGTTAACATAGTTTTTATACTCGTACGTTTGCTGGAGTCTTCCCAGTTTAAGCTCTTAAGGCATTAGAGCGTGACGGTCCCAAATGTTAGGGCTACAGGACCAACTATTAAAGCTGATTCATCTACATGTATGGCTCTTATTCTGAAGTTGTTGGATGCTCAAGTCACGAGGCCAACTAATGAAGCTGGTGCGTCAATGACTCTCACATTTATAGGATTTTTGGCAAACCCTCAGCCATCAACGGGTTTGATGAGCCTTTACCGATTACTGTTTGAGTCAGGTTAGCATGCATATTGTTTAAGTCAGTTCCGCATGTAACGTTATGCTAAAATAGTTAACTTTTTTAGTGCTACGATATTGAATATGTAGACTTCGTCTTTCTTATAGGAATAGACTACCCGGCCTCATGTATCAGATGCGGACTCAGGATTTTTGGCAAATCCTCAGCCATCAATGGATTTGACGTGCCTTTACGGATTACCGTTTGAATCGGGCTTGCATGCGGATTGTTTAAGTCCGTTCTGCATGTGACGTTGTGCTAAAAGAGTTAACTCTTTTAGTACTACGTTATTGAATACGTAGACTTCGTCTTTCTCACGAGAATAGACTACCCGACAATGCGTGTTAGGCGCTGACTTATCTCTTCTTAGGATTTGGGATAAAGTTCCCTGCGCGTGTAAGGTGCGGATTTTGGCGTTATTAATAACAACCTGCCACAATATCGAATATGTGGGCTTTTGTCCTTTTTTATGGTTAAGGACTAACCGATAACGGGTGTTAGGCACTGAGTTATCCCTACTTAGGCTTCAGGATGAAATTCCCCAGATTTGGATTCTGGTGTCTTCTTCTCTCAGTAAAAGACAAAACCGGCAACGCGTGTTAGGCATTAACTTATCCCTACTTAGGCTTCGGGATAAAGTTCCCCGTGCGTGTAAGGAATGGATTATGGTGTTATTAATAATAACCTACCACAATGTCGAATATATGGGCTTTTGTCCTTTTTACGATCAAGGACTAACCGGCAATGCGTATTATGCGTTGACTTATCCCTACTTAGCTTCGGGATAAAGTTCCCCGTGTGTGTAAGGCACGGATTATGGTGTTATTAATAACCACCTGCCACAATATCGAATATGTGGGCTTTTTGCCTTTTTACGGTCAAGGACTAAACCGGCAACGTGTGTTAGGAGCTGACTTTTCTCTACTTAGGCTTCGGGATAAAATTCCTCATGCTTATGAAGCGCGGATTTTGAGAGTTATAATGTTGAAATATTGTGTCTTCTCTTGGGGCAAAGACGAACTCGATGCGGGAGAGGAAGAATTTTATATTCTATCTCCCAAAGCTGAAGAGGAAGAATTTTTTATTCTATCTCCAATTGCCAAAGGAAACTCAGAGTGAGATCTCCACTTCAAGAATTCGGGAAGGTGAAACTAAGAGGGGGATCTTCACTCCGAGAATCAAAAAGATTCAGATAATCCTAACTGTCGGAAGGTTTGATTACCGAACTAAAGGTGAGTTTCTCATTTATCGAGAGTGAATTGTGGTTTTGTCCCTAACTATAGGAAGGTTTGACCAAGTGGGATTTTAAGGCGACCTTAACTGTAGGAAGGTTTGATCGATCGGTTTTAAAGTGGATCTCTCGTTCATGGAAGAAATTGAGAGGAGATTTTGGTTGTGGCCCTAACTATAGGAAGGTTTGACCAAATGGGGATTTGAGATGATCCTAACTATTTAAAGGTTTGATCGTTCAATTGGCGGACCTCTCATTCATGGAAAGAATCGAGAGGGGATTTTGATTGTGGTCCTAACTATAGGAAGGTTTGACCAAGTGAACAGTGAGAGTGGGAGTACAAATTACAGTGGGACTATTGATTCGTACAAATCACTCAAAAAGGGGGGTTCCTGGTGTTAAGTGATAAATACTTAACACGAAGGGGTTTGATAATTGTCAATAATCAGGAGATTAAAATTCTGGAAATTATGTTCGGACTCTAACAATGGGAGTGTTGAGTTCACAGACGTAGTAGGAGTTTTTTTGTGAGGGAAGATTGATCCAACGAAGTGATCAAATCTCGTCTCAGTAAAAGAGTGCTTGGAAGTTGGTGAAATTAATCCTGACAATTAAATGCGTTTCACTCTTGAAAGCATTCAGAGTCCGAGTATGAGTTTCTCATTTATCACTTCTTTGTAGTGACCAGGTTACCCCTAAGAATACACCATATAACATTCTTCCTGGAACTTCCCATTACATGAATCATCCACCCCCAGCTTTCTTTGCGAAATCGGGTCTAATATTATACTTAGTTGGATGACCGGGTTATCCTTAAGAATACCAGGCATGACACTCTCCAGAAACTTCCCGTGAAAGAAAGGAAACAATTTAGACTCATATACCTGTTGGAGTATGCATGGAGCAGTTTATCCTCATGCACCTGTTAGAGGATTGAGAAGCAGTTTATACTCGTACACTCTTCAGAGTATGCATTTGGCTCAATTTAGCGTTATGACGCCAGCTTCAACCAAAGTTTGGATGCTATTTTTGAGAACAAAGCAAGCTTTAGTAGGATGAAGGATCCTCCTGTGGTACGCACAGTACTTTGGATCCACAGTATTGTTAGCTTCCTCCTGATTTGCGATAGGTAGTAGCTTGATCTTATTGTTCTTATGAAGGGATTCGAAAATGACAGGAACATCTTCGTCCTTGAAGGAGTACTCTTTTTGGAGTCTCGGTTCCAAAGTATTTTGCTGTCTTCGGGGTTGTTGTTGCAATGTCTCATTAACGTCAACAACTACTGCAGGTGCCTTCCCCTTACCACGAGAGACGAAGCTTGAGTTCAGAGGGTTAGCCGTCGGTTGGCTTCTTCTTGACCTTCTTCCTTCTGAGGAAGCGTTCAGCCTGCTCTCCGTGTACTTTCAACTCTTTCCAAGTGTTGGAAGGTGTGACTCCCATAACTTCTAAAATATCAATGGATAGGTTGTTATGGCAGGTTTGGAGGATGAAGTCCTCTGTGACTGGGTCTCGACAATTCATCGCCTTATTTCGGAAGCGCTTGATGAAGTCATCGACCGTCTCTTCGTCTTCCTGTTTCTCCTCAAAGTGTATCCTGGTTGACACATTGGTGTCATCATCAAAGAAGTTGCTGAGGAATGATCTTTCCATGTCGTCCCAGCTGTTGACGCTTCCAGGCTTAAGATGACGATACCAATCAAAGGCAGCCCTATGAAGTGTGCCCATGAATGACCGAACCATCAAGGCTTCATTGCCAAAAATCATACCTAAGTGGGACTTGAAATAGATCAGATGTTGAGTGGGCGAGCCCTTTCCATCGAACGGTGTGAAGTTGATCAGGTTGAACTTCGTCCGGTATGGGATCGACTACCACTCTCTTGGGTAAGGACATGGAATAGCGGTCTTCTTCACCTCTCGAGCAGACATTAGAGCATTGATTTTGCTCTCGAGGTCCTTCATCTTTCTGTCTTCGTCTGTATCATGCTTTGGACAATTTCTAAGAGGAGCGACGTGACCACCCCCAACATTATCATCTTCGGTGGGACCACCCCCAGTGTCGTTATTTTTAGTAGGGCCACCCCTAGCATCGTTGTTTTCAGTGGGGCCACCCCTAGCGTTCTGGTCAACGGGAGGGTTATCAGCATTAAGGGTTCATCCGTATCTGAATCGCTAGCTGTTTGGCTAATGTTCACCTATCTAATTCGACAAGGCTCAGATCTGTTGGTTATGATCCTCTCTCATCTGCATCATAGCCATTTCCATTTTGAACTTAAAGCTCTCTTTTTGCTTAGCCAAAGCATCCTTGATGATTTTGACCATTTGCTCGATGTTATACATAAATATCTCGTGGGATTGTCCTAGGCTGGATAACATATTGTCAGAAGCGACTGCAGAGTTAGCATCAGATGCTTCATAACCTGAGGATAATCCTCTATTCATCCTCTAATAGTTCCTATGCCTAGTAGTTCCTACGCGTAACCGAGTTATACGTTAGGATACGTCCGAAAATGACGGGGACTGAAACTCTGCATTGACTTTCCTTTATCGACCATATTGATAGTGACTTCTCAGAGTTCGTCATCTTACGCAGCTGATCTTTTTCTACGGAAACGCTTTGGCTTGGACTTGGATATTCTGGTGGAGATATTTTCCAATACCGAGACCCTCTGTAGAGAGGTCTTAGGGCAGCTACATACTGATAGTACTACCCTGATTAGTTTGGCATACAGACAGTGAGAGTTCACTTCCCGGGTACTTCTCTTTCGAGATATATTCGTACCCCCAGCCCGATAGTATAATTCATCAGCATAATTACCGGAGCAACCTATCGCGTATTGGCACGACTTCTCAGGTATAATGTCATTATCTGACGAACATGTTTCCTTCTGAGGACTTGCTGATTTGTTGGCGTTCCCAAGAGTGAAGCGTTTTGAGCCACGCTTTCATGAGCGTTGGGTCTCAATGGGCTCTTGGACTTCGATTCGTAGTCTGATGTGGTCGGTTATTGGAATTTTCCCTTTATGAGAAGGCTTCATATTGTTATGAGGGTGTGTACGACCCCTAGCTCGTTGAGTTGCTCGGGGTTCATTCACTGGGCCCAAGCGTTCTTTGATCGGAACTTTGCCACGATCCTCATGCAAAGGACCCGGGCTGTCTGCTATCCTCTTCTTGAATCGGAACAAGTCCACACTATAGTGGGGCTCCATCGGAGGTACGGGATTCATCGAGACAGGAATAGGGGCTGTCGGATCTTAAACAGGATTGCAGGAGGTGAACCGGGTGCAAAATGAACCGAACCGGTTTGGTTCAGGCACGAACCACTCCGGGCCGAGCCACCTTTTTGTGGCTCGGTTTGGGCCGAGCCAGCCAGGGGTGGTTCGCGAGTTCCGGGTGTTGTTCAACTTTTT
>BQKN01063169.1:111255-155609 GCA_022839385.1 Asparagus kiusianus
ATCATGAAGAAATACATATTTAATATAGCATGCATATTTAATATATGCCTGTTGGAAACATAACAGCCAATATCATGAAGAAATACATCAACAATGCAACAAATTCAGATCATGAAGAAATACATATTTAATATAGCATGCATATTTAATATATGTCTGTTGGAAACATAACAGCCAATATCATGAAGAAATACATCAACAGTGCAACAAATTTTGATGAATAATTTTTGTACATGTCGTCACATTCTCGAAAGTGTATATTTAAGTAAAATACAACAAGCCTTAAATCGTAGAGTTGAGTAAAACATCATTTTTGTTGTAGAGGGTTGGATATGCAGATGTTGGAGTAGCACACAAAACCCTTTTCATTTATATATGTAGCATAGCATGTATGTCCCTAGTTTGTGTTTAATGTATAAAAATTGACGCCAATATAAGAAACATGATTTAGAGCCATCAGATAATTGGTTCATTACTCTCTACTAGAAATAAATTTCATATGTATGTACATGCATATACATGGTAAAAGCACCCATTATTGCTGATTAACGATGCATCCAAAAAACATTGAAGGTTAATGGATTTTGAAGAGGTTAATCCTTCAAATATGATTGTTAGTTACCAACTCATAACCTGCAATCTTGCAAAAATTCTGCGTTCTTTAAACTACTAATTCATACTCAAATCATAAAGAAATGACAAAGTCTACTCAACCCATATACTCAAAACATAAAGTTCAAAGCTCATTTCTTTCAAAACATACAGAAAGTCCTATGTCTTTACTCCATCCAATCCCAATCTGTTTCATCAAAGTCACTGTCTTCATCACCTTCCATTATATTATCATCATGAATATATATATTTGGAGGAATGTCAACAGTGGACCTCGGTACATCATCTCTACACCAACCCACATCATCTATGTCATCATTACTAGTGGGGATTAAATCACTGACAATGTCAATACTTTCAACCCAATAGTCACCTCCATGTTAGCACCAATATAACGGTCAATATCATAAACATCACTAGGATGTTAGACCCTAGAGGGGGGGGGGGGTGATTAGGGTCTTATGCTAATCTAATCTAATTTTATGCCAATTAAAACTTATTAATAAATTATTCTTCTTGCAAAATAGATATACAATATGTTATAAGCAAGAATAATCAATATGAACAAATGAATATATCCTAGCAATGAGATATACTATAAAATATATGCAAGGATGTATAAACTAACACAAAGGTGAAATAAACAATCTACAAATGTGATAGGTCAATTGACAATGGTGACAAGAATGTAATGAACACTAAGCACAAATAAAATGCCAAAGCAAACTCAAACACAAGCAAATGATCATGGAGTTTGGACATTCCGTCCTACGTCTCCGCTCCCCACTCCCAAGGAGAAATCCACTAATACAACCGGGTTTTCTATGCTCACCTGAATAACGTTTACACCTCACAATTTTATTCACGGAGTTCGGTCCCTACGACCTACGTCTCCGCTCCTCACCTCGAGGTTATCTCCACTTCACACTCGGTTTTCTAGCTAATCGAAAACTTTACAATCTCACAATATAACAAATGATTTGTTCTCTACAATAGATGAGAACTCAATGTAAGCTCACACTCAATTATTACAAATCTCACCAATCCAAATATACTATATATGAAAATACCATAAGCTCAAGTGGGTGTGTGTAAACAATGAGTGAAATAAAATCAAACCAAATTAAAGTCTAGCAAATATAAATATGACAATGTAAATGTAAACAAGCTAGATAATTAAGTTGAGAAAACTTCTCTAGAATAAGAGAGATGGAGATGTGAAGTGGAAAGCTCAAACCAAAGATGATCTCCTCTTCTTGTGAAACAATCTTCACAAACTTGAAACTTTTAACCCACACTTAAACAAAACTTAAACTCTTGTAAAAACTTGTTTAAAACATCCCTTGGTATATGAAAATAGTTATGGCAAAGGGGTATCTATAGGGTAGAAGAAAACAACCCAAAAAACCCCAAAAACCCACTAAAAATAAAAATCAGCAAGTTACCGTTACTGTGCAACGATAACTATGGCGGTCGACCGTGGCGGTCGACCACGAGAAGAAAAACTACAAAATTAGTCTCTGGAGTGCTGATGGTCGACCGTGACAGTCGACCACACTATAGCACGGTCGACTGTGGCGGTCGACCGCACTTTTCCAGATTTTGACAGATGTTGGAATTTTGCGTATCTGACTTTGTAAAATCAATTAAAAATAGTAAATCAACTCCAAAAATTATGAAATTTTGAGAGAATGTTCTAGACATGTATAAAAATATGTTAGAGAAAGAATTTATTAAATATCACTTCCTAGTTGAGAGAAATAAATGTTTGAACATAGATATATAGTTTCTAAAAAAACTACTAAAAACTCGGTTATGTAAATTCAATTGAAAATAACAAAACAACTCCAAAATTAGTAAAACTTGAGCACAAACATGCACGAACTTGTGCATGAACATGAGCTTATTAAAAACTTGATTTTGTAAATTCAAATAAACATAACAAATTAATTCCAAAATTGATAAAACTTTGGGAAACATTTATAAACATGAAATTGAACATGTTACAAAAAATAATTCTCAAATTGAGTTTCCCATTTGTGAAAACTCATGTATTTTGTAAGTGTGTCCAAAACATGAAAATATGATATACATGAAACATAAACAATATTTTGAAACCCTATGAAATAATTTTATAAACTTAATGAAATATTTATACAATGATTGTTAAGTTCATAAACCAAAGCTTATGTATATATATAACTATATATATAAAAACCAAATATGTGTGTATATATATGATTGAACTTAAAGTACTAACACACATAATATAAAACCTAAAATAAATATACCCAAGCTTGATTGATCTTCGATGTAGCTCAACTTGGTACACTTGTGGATGAAGCTAGAACTTGGATCTTCAATTTGAATTGCATAGGCTTCACTCCACAATTCCGCCAACCTCCATTGGATATGATCGTGAATACGCAATTCTATCTATCCTCCAACATATTGTTTGCCTAGAATAAATATAAAACACAAACACTAGACAAACAATATTAGATGTAAATTGTTTATAAATCATCATCAAAACAAGAAGGACAACATAGAAAGCTTCTTTAAAACATAATGACAATTCTTGTTTGCCTCTTCAACAGGATCCTTCACATAGAAAACTTGATGAATTTGGCATGCCATGACAAAAGGGTCATTTATATGGCCTTTGTTATTAAAATTAATGCGGATAAGCCCATATTCATCTTCTTCTGAATGAAACTAGTCATATTTGAATAGCACAACACTAAATTTACCCCAATAGTCTATTTCAATAATATCTTGTATGACTCCATAAAAGGTAACATTTCCAGTTTTAGGATTATGGTGCTTAGAACTTGCATAATTGTCTACTTGACTGGTTACAGACACACCACTATTCTGAGTTTTGCATGTTCATCACGCGCCTTGATGTGGAAAGTACAACCATTCACATAATAGCCTCTGTACTTTTTTGCTACAAAATTAGGACCCATTGATAACCATTTTAGATACTCTAATTTTAAACCAGTCAGTGAAGTCCTTGCTGTGCTTTTGAGCTCCCATCCATTTATTTGTTCTACCTCTTTTTCTTGACTGATTCTCAATCAAAAGTTTATGTTCACTGTATAACAATACAAAATACATAGGTCTATAAAGTGAAATATGGACAACAACATTAAATAAGAAGCAATAACTAAGTAATGAATCATACCGTATATAATTATCAACTTCATTGTTATCACAATTGTATAAGGCATATCGATGTGCATTAACCCAGTCAACATTATCTAATGTAAATGCTTTGCCCTTTCTTTTCCTCTTTCCTCCCAATGGGTGACCTATCTTAGGAAAAATTGGCGATGTCTCTTCTGCAACATCAACTCTCTCATACATACTTGTGTATCCATTAAATCTTGTCTTGACACCATCATGCATATATAATGAGCAAAAAGTTAGGGACTCTTCAGCTAAATATCCTTCTGGTATGGATCCTATAGGAGCACTTCTATTACGCACATATAACTTTAATCTACAAAAATATCTCTCTGTTGGGTACATCCAGAAGTAGTTGACTAGCCCACAATCCAAAATTTGTTGAACTAACTGAACAGGAAGATGAACCATGATGTCAAAGAAACTTGGCGGAAATATTTTCTCAAGTTGACAAAGTATCTCTACGATCTCAGACTGCAAGGATTTAAGTTCAACTGCCTTGAGAACTTTGCTGCATAAACCCTTGAAGAAAGCACCTAATCTGATGAGAGGAATAACAACACTCCTAGGCAAACTTCTTCTTAATGCAACTTGAAGTAAATATTGCATGAGAAAATACGCATCATGAGCCTTATACCCAGATATTTTCTTCTCCCTCACATTTACACATCTTGAGATATTTGATGCACAACCATGAGGCACTTTTGCATCCGCCAACAATTTGCAAAACATTTCCTTTTCCTGTGAAGTCATGGAAAAGCAAGCTTTTGCAAATGTAACACGACGACCATCAGCCGACTGCACAGGATGAAGATCTCGTCTTATGCCCATTTGTTGTAAGTCAAAGCAAGCTTTAACATGATCCTTCATCTTTCCTGGAATGTCTAATAATGTGCCAACAATATTGTCACAAAAATTCTTCCCAATACGCATTAAATCTAGCATATGACGACATCTATTATGCTCCCAATAAGGTAAATTAAAAAAATACTGACCTTTTCTTCCACGGACAACTTCTATTTGCTTTTTTCTTTTGCTTTTTTCCAAATTTATTGACAAAATCAGATAATTCATCTATAATTTTAGTTCCAGACAATGATATCGGTTCTCTTCCAAGCTCAATGTCACCATTAAATGATCTTTTATTAAATCACCATGGGTGGTCATCTTTTAAAAATCTGCGATGACCCATATAACACATCTTCTTGCTATATTTTAAATACTCAGAGCATGTATTATAATTACAATAAGGACAAGCCAACCTGCCTTTAGTACTCCATTCGGACAACATTGCATATCCTAGAAAGTCACTAACTTTCCAAAGCAAAGCTACACACAATTTAAATGATTGTTTGATATAAGCATCATATGTAAGCAATCCAACTTCCCACAACTCTTTCAATTCATCAATCAGTGGCTGCAAGTATATGTCAATGTTGTTGCCACGGGATTGAGGACCTGGAATAAGTAGAGATAGCATGAAATATTCTGCCTTCAAGCATATCCATGGCGGTAAATTATATTAAGATAACTGGCCATGTACTATGCGCAATACCCATTGTTCGTAAGGGGTTAAATCCATCACTAGCAAGCCCTAATCTCACATTACGAGGGTCTAATGCGAACTCTGGATGCTTTTCATCAAAGTCTTTCCAAGCTTTGCTATCAGCTGGATGCCTTAGAATCCCATCCTCGATGCGCTCCTTAGAATGCTAACTCATAGATTTAGCAGTTTGAGAACACATAAATAGTCTTTGAACTCTAGTTTTTAAAGGAAAGTACCTCAAAACCTTTACTAGAACATTATGCACCTTTTTAGTTGGTTGATTAGAGTCATTTGCTACATCATCCTTCTTTGGCTTCCACCAAGAAGCACCACAACTACTACACTCATTCAGTCTCCCATTTACATTTCCATAGAATAGCATGCAATCGTTAGAGCACGCATGTATTTTTTCATAATCGAGACCCAAGTCCTTGACAATCCTTTTGGCTTCATAAAAAGACTTTGGCAACTTTATGTCTGTAATTGCTTCCCTCCACAAGGTCAGAGAATCATCAAATGCCTCATTGCTTAGTCCATGTATGCACTTATGTAGATATAATCGAATTATGAAAGAGAGTTTGGAAAAAGTTTTGCATCATGTGAATAACTCTTGTTGGCCTTCTTCCACTAATTTATAAAATTTCTTAGCATCCTCGGTCAATTCCTCTGTGTCTTCCTTTATGCCTTCTTCATCGTTATCTGAAAACTCTTCTATTGTGCTTCTAAAAATATCATGTAGTAATCCGCCTACATCATCATGAGTACATGCATCATCATCATCACTCTCGCTATGGACGTTCAATCTTGATGGCAAATCCTCACCATGGAAAACCCATTTGTAATAATTATCTATAAATCCCTTAACAATCAAGTGATTGTAGACAGTATTTCGCTGATGCCAACAACGATTAAAACAACCACGACAAGGACAACATATTTCATTCCCTTTAGCTGCTTTTGCAAATGCTTTATCAAGAAAGTCATTTATTTTTTCAATGTACTCGGCACTTACGCGAGAAGTATTATACATCCAACCTCTATCTCTATCCATAATTTGTATCTACTAGAGAAAAGTAAATATATTGAGACATCAATAATATATATCTACTTATTTATAATATATAAAAATTCATCAACTAAAGAGTTTGCATGTTATTTTATAAGACTAGTCTCTCTCAAGCATAACTATTTCTTTAAGAGTAGTATACATAAACTAAAATATGTTTATATCTAAAAAAATAAATATTTATTAGTTTCATATTTTGTTTAGAGAACGCAAACTTATCATTATAGAGTTTGCAAGTTATTTTAAAGGACTAGTCTCTCTAAAGCATAATTATTTGTTTAATAGTAGTATACATAAACTAAAACATGTTTATATCTAAAAATAAATATTTATTAGTTTCATATTTTGTTTAGAGAACTGAAAATTATCATTATAGAGTTAAGCGTACATTTCTATAGCATATGTAGAGATAAATGAAAAGTAATTCTATGCAGGCATTAGGTGGTCTAATAAAGAATACCTATATGTAATTTAAAAAAACAAAGTACAATAGTATGAGAAATGTAGAGATAAATGAAAAGTAATTTTATGCAGGCATTTGGTGGTCTAATAAAGAATACCTGTATGTAATTAAAAAAACAAAGTGCAATAGTACGAGAAATGTATATGTAATTAATAATAATAATAATAGCATAAGATTCAGGACCATTTTAACTTTCTGTGATTTGATGATCAGTCAAAGATTAGAGTTGTGATGCATTTGATGAGAAAGTGAGCATCATGCTTGTTCTTGAGTCTATACTTTCTATCCTTGAACTCTTGCAAATTGGTACTGTTTTCATTATTGTTCACTTTAATGAGAAGGATGACGAGCAACATTTATAATTTTTCTTTTAGGTGTTTACCAATAATCTAATTATAGACGTAAGTAATCTCCAAACATGTAAGATGCATGAATTAAACAAAGTGTGGTGGTTGAATGATGATTAATAAAATAGCAAGTGGCGTACTGCCACATGACATAGACAAAATTTGAGATGACATAAAATAGAAGTTGTGACAACAATTGAATAATTTGACAAGACCTCTATTGATGGCATTAATGACATGAAATTATTGGAAGAGCCTTTTCTTTCCTTTTTTTTCTTTTTTTTTTTTTGTCTTCAATTTGCTGTTATAAAATAAATCTGAGGATCTTCTACTAAATCTAATAAGTTCTCATATATGATTACTATTTTTCTAGATTTACGCAATAGATCCATTCACCACTACAATATCATGTGTTTAGATATGATTCTATTATCTTTTAAAGAATATAAGCCACCTCAGTAAAGATATAATTGTGGTGCGAACTAAAACTTGTTGAGGGGTAAATGGGAAAGATTATGTGTTAGATCAAGATCCTCATCCTTCCTTGACTTCAGTTAAGGAGCCAATCGTTTACTTATTAGTAAATACAAAGGAAGAAATAAATATTATATTAGAGATACGAGACTCTATTTGACTGCTGAAAGATTTACATTTAAGGCCTACCAACCTCATTAAGTTTATGTTGTTGCTCATTCTAAATTCTCCATTCTTTCTTGCTTGCAAGCTTTATTTTGATATTCTTCTATGCATATTAATGCTTTTTGGTTTAATGGTTCATTTTCACTTGCATAACAAAATATACTTGTGGAATTAGTGAATATTTATTTGATATATTGATTTTGAGAAAGAAGGTAAATATTATGACAACATCTTATAAATATTCAAAATTTCATTGATACACTTGCTCCAATCTTGGAGAATCACATATGTCTCAACAAAGATCCTCTCTATTCATTTGTCCCCTAATGCACTTTTATTGTAGTTAGGTAATAAAAATCATTAACCCAAACTTAAATGGATTAGGTGCAGTCCTAAAATAGCCTATAACCCTTAATTATCACATAAAAATTATTAATCATCACAAAACCTACCACTTCATAAAAAAAATACTCCAACATCATTATTCGGCTAGTAAGCCCACTGTAGATCTCGATAAAGTAAAAAAACCCAAACAAATTGATCAACCGAAGGCTATAGCGAAGAGCATAAACAGAATAAATAGAGAAAATAAATTAATTTAAACAAAAATTAAAAACATATACCAATTCAATTTTACGGATTAACCTTGTCTAGTAAGGATGTAGAATTTTCAACCACTTTCAATGATTAACCAAAATAACAAAGCCCTAATTTGTAAAATCAAATAAATTTTCATTAAATAGGGAAAAAGAAAAAAAATTGAAACCCTAGGTTTGATGACTGAAAAGGAGAGAGACATACCCTAAATCACAAGATGATAGAGAGGGGATAGCGACGAGAGGTGTGGTTGACGGGGGAGGCATGGCGAACTGACGAAGTCAAGGTGGCCGGCGACGGACGGAGGCGACGACGAGAGGAAAAACGATAGCGGCGAACGGGGGAGTCGACGAGAGGAGAGGAGTGGCAGACGGTGGACGCGTTGCCTTAGAGAAATAGGAGAGGAGTCGACGAGAGGAGAGGAAGATGAGAAAACCCTAGAACTATCGGGTGAAGAATGTTTAGAGTTATCGGGTGAGGAGCGGTTCTGAGAAAGAAAATAAATTTATTAAAAAAGTTTGGGCGCGAGCCCTTAATAAAACCGTCCCTTTAGCCTACCAAAGTTTTTTTTTTCAAGCCTAATTCAAGCCCAACACTTAATTTTGAACTGTTGCCTTTGACTCTTTCGTGACGATTGTAACCGTCACACAACCGTTCCCTTAGGAGGCAAAGGAGACGGTTTTGAACCGTCCCCAAATAACCGTCCCCATATATCTATTTTGTGGTAGTTTTATGAAATGAGCCCCTAGGCCTGTATTTATAGGCTTTGGTTGGGGGGTTTTTAGATAAGAACGATGGATTTGGTCTTATTCTCAGTTGACAACACTGTAACCACGTTTAGAGATAACATCTAGGCAGTTAGGAACCTCTAGAACAAAAGAAATCCCGTGAAAACTCGTCGAAAACCATCAAAACTCGTTTTCGGATCGAATCTGGCTGAACCGGGTGCAAAACGAACCGAACCGGTTCGGTTCAGGCACGAACTACTAATTGGTGGCTCAGTCACCGAGCCACCATTTGGTGGCTCGGCCCATGGCCGAGCCACTGGCTTGGTCAAGTCGTTTTGACGCGACTCGATCGCCAGGGGCTTTCTCGGTATGTTCGGTCTAGACTTGTTTCATCTTTCTACGTGCATTCCATCGTTTTGTTGACTTGTACACTTCACCGATTCACTTCATACGTTTTGTGAACGTGCAAGTCGCTTGACGATGATCGACGGGCGTGTAGGCTACTTGGTTCACCATTTCACTTCATGCGCTTGTCAGCGTCAGATGATCCTCTTTGACTCGGATAATCCTCTTTGACTTGGATAATAACGTTCAACGTCTTCTCTTTGTCTCGAGCTGTGTGTGGATACCTATAGGCATTTTTAGACGCCTACACACATCAACGTCGCTTTAGCTGGGAGCACAAAGCCTGACTGCCAGACACGTGGCTCGCCTACAACTTTTGACCCTGCCTGTCAACATCCCAAGCTCACCTATGAATAGTGTGAGCTCGCCTGCAGGTTTGAGCTCGCCTGTTAACACTTTGAGCTCGCCTACGAGGTTTGAGCTTGCCTGCACTTCATGAGAGCTCTCCACAAGAACCCATTTCAACCAAGGTGCCCAATGAGCATTGGTCCTCTTCATTGAAAGTGTTCCAGACCCTATTCAACCACATTTAGATCTGTAAACTTTGAAGGGGGTCTTGTAGGTGGTAAAGAGTGCCTAAGAGTTCAGATAGGTTCTACCAGAACTAGGAGGACTGAATTCCTAATTGGCGACTCGAAGTCAAACATCACGAGTCGATGTCCTATCCGACTCCGACGACTTGAGACCCCCCATCGACTTGAAGGGCGATCTCAGTCAGCACTTCGAAGACCAAGTAGCCGAGACTCCCTCGTCGACTCGAAGGACGGTCCTCAGTCGACCCATCGTAGACCAAAAGAGTCGAGATTCCCTGTGCTGACTCAGACTCACCTTGAAGACTTCGGGCCGAGACCCCAAGCAAAGACCCCTTTGTCGGCTCGAAGGGTGGCCTTTGTCGACTCGACGTCCAAGACCTAGAGACCCCGATCCGAGACCGTTTAGTCAACTCGAAGACCAGGCTTAGTCGACTCCCCTTCACAGAGTAGACTCGGCAAGAGCACCTTCACATTCAAAGACCCAATGGTCAAGACCCTTCGTGTCGACTCGAAGGGCGGTGTCAGTCCACCCAATAAGACGACGCTCTCGTGTCGACATGAAAGGTGGTCTCAGTCGACCCGAAGCAAAGCGAAGCCATCCAGATCGCCAGCACAAGTTGGGGCCCACTTGAGTCATCCAGCACGAGACTAACCTTGCTTGGTTGTTGAGCCCGCCTGCTTGAGCTAAAAGATCTCTTGTAGGTTTGAGCTCGCTGTAGACGGTAAAAATTACCGCCGCAAATTGGTGTATGAATTCCCCAGCGAGTCAGAACCGCCCACTCGGATTAAGGACGGGCCTCACCCATAGTTTGGGATCAATAGCACGAACCCAAACCGCGCGAGCCCTAAATTCACCTACATGAGTCTAAGTCATCCAGATTCGCCTGCGTGGTCGACTCGCCCGCATGAGTCAAACCATCCAGATTCGCCTGCTTACTCGACTCGCCCGCACGAGTCGAGAGTCGAATTCGTACTCATAAGCCGCTACACTGCGTACAGGCATGGGTATTCCCACTTCTCATGATGTGAAGGGAGGGAGCACAGTACTCTAAGCCCATCAAGTAGCTGCTCGTACTACGAGTAGCTGGTCAAGTCCATGCAGTCGCCAAATCCGCCTACACGCTCACAAACGAATCTCGCCTCGCTTGCGCGAGTCAAGGGCTGAATTCGCCTGCAACAGCAAGCTGACTAGACACCCTTGATTACTTGATAGCCACTACACTGCGTACAGGGATGAGCCTCCCCGCTTCCAGCATGCCGCTACACTGCGTACAGGGATGGGCCTTCCCTGCTTCCCACGCGATGTGAAGGGAAGGAGTACAGTAGTCCAAACCCCTCGAGTAGCCGTTCACAGTACGAGTGACCAGTCAATCGCTAAATCCGCCAGTAGGAAGCCCGCCTTGCCTGCACGAGTTGAGAGCTGAATCCGCCCACAAACGGCAAGCTGGCTCCGCTATCTCACGTACAAGGAGGGGCCATCCTACTCCTCATGATTGTTCACGGGAAAATTCGTTGCTTTCTTCATTGTTGATATCATTGTACACTTTAATAATCGTTTATCGAATTACAAAGATCCGGTCTTTTTATAAGAGCCGGTTACAATAAAAATCAAAATACAAATAAAGAAAAATTACAACTTGTTTCCTTCTTTGTCGAACGAATCGCGAGCTCCTGTTATGCGGTCACTCGCTTTGGTGGGTTCTTTGCCTGCGCCGGGGTTGTTTGCCGTGGACCACCGTGAGATCTAGATCCGGTCGGATCTACACAGTATAACGGGTATTATCCCACCAAGGAGATAATAGCCGGGAGGGATTGTTTCACCAAGGAAACAACCGCTCGAATCTCGGGATCTAAGAACCAAGCTTAGATCCGGAGTGTACCTACGTAGATCTAAGGATTTAAGATCCGGTTCTCTCGAACACTTGCCTTATTTGGCGTTAATGATCGCCGAGCACCAGATCTGAATGAGGGAGTCCCCGAAGTCCTAAAGTTTGAGTCTTCTTAGATCTGAATCTCCAATCCAGCAGGGCTTCGCCTCCTCCAAAATCCAACCTTTCAAAATGAACAACCCCCTCTCCTATTTATAGCCTCTCTGAACTGTGCATTTGTGCACAAGAGAGAGAGGAGACGGGGGGGGGGAGTCGGGCCACCTCAGGGTGGCTCGGCCTTGGCCGAGCCACCCTAGGGTGGCTCGGCCACCGAGCCACCCTGGGGTGGGGGGGGGGGGGGCGAGCCACCCCGGGTTGGTTCGGTTTGGGCCGAGTCCCCCGGGTGTGTTGGGTTCCGTCGTTCGGTTGTTTTCCGGTGTTTCCGGTTCTCCGTTATTCGGACTTGATTCGGTTTGTGTGGTTGACTTGTTCTGGAATCGATTTGTTGACTTGATTCCCAATTTGGCAGTAATTCCACTTCTGAGTATGAGTCCGAAACTGATCTTGATTCGATCGCGATTCGTCCGAGTCTATTCTTAGTTGGACGACTCGTTGACTCCCCGAACCGTTGGATTGATTCCGCACGCGAATGCATTCGTTGATCGCGTACAATTCGTTAGCTTCGTTGCCTCGTTATTCGATGGTTCGTTGATTTGTCGAATCACCGTGTCGAGCTGTGCTAAGGGACCTATAGGCAATTTTATACGCCTACAATGATGTGAAGGGAAGGAGTAAAGTACTCCGAACCTATCAAGCAGCCGCTCACAGTACAACCCAAGGCATGATACCTCCTGACGATACATGGTGATATCCCGTGATTCAAGGAGCGAGCGCGCCGTCTCTCCTCTATTTAAGAACTTCTTTCGGCCACAGTCAAGGGGTTCAGCCGGTTAAGCAGTTGAACGATTCAGAGTTCAACAGTTCGCTTATAGCTAATTGATTATTTCAATCGGCCAATAGAACTGCTAGCTCTCGACCCCTAAAGGAGTCGATGACAAGCTCTTTGCATAACCTTTGCATTGAAGCATCTCCTCCCAGTTCCAGGCCCTGATCACCACTGAACTCTGAGATTCGAACTCTATCAACTCGAGCTTCTACTGCGCACTGAAGCTCAACAGCAACCTCGGTCGGATCGTCCAAGGGAAGCAGACTCGGTGCGAGAATCGAACGAAGCGTCCTATAGCTACCGAAAGTCCCCACGTTAAACAAGGAGGGCATTCCCTCCGCTTCTGTTGTAATTTTCGATTCATTAGTTTGTAATAAGCTATTCTTATAAATACAAACAAAGTTTCCTGTTTTCGAGAAGATTAAAATTTACACTTACAGAAGATGGCGACCACAGTGAGAGAAGCTATTTCTTCAACCGAAATGGTGGTAGCTCAGTTCGACGAGGTTGCTGTCAGGACGACTGTGGAGTCCCTAAAGATTGAGTTCAACCAAGCCAAGTATGAAGAGTACTTGTCTTCTTCCTCCTCTGGTGGCGATGCGTCCCGTAAACGTCACAGAGTCGTGTGCCGAGGCCGACCTCAAACGGTCAAAGCCTCCGCACCTGAGGGCTCTACCCGAGTCTCGTCGGGGGAACCTACTCCCTCAAAATCGATTAAGGCCAAGCCAGAGATCGAGACCATGGGGCGAAAGCCTGCCAGATGGGTCGCCAAGCGGCCCTCGTAGACACCCGCCCCGGGAGAAACGTCGGTTCATTCCGGCACAGACCATACTGTCACAGACCACGCGGACGCTCTCTAAAAGAGCTCGCCAGCGGCGACGACAGACACTCTCTAGACAGGGGGCCCAAGCCTTCGTCTCATACGACGACTTGAACTACTACGTAGGCCCGAAAAATGTTAGACGAGAGGGTGACTCGCCCGACACCGGAAGGCTCTCCAAATCAGGAGCGCCAACCGAGAGGGACGGGACCGCTCGCCCAGGTGGACTTCGCTTCTCAGGTCACATCCCTGATGCGAATAAACCACCCCGAGTGAGCGAACCTACTCGAGTAGGCGAACCCTCGAGGGCTAGCGAGCTTCGCCATGACTCTTTAGCGGATAAGGGTAACAAACGGGAGGGCTTTGACCATAAAGGCAAAGCAGTAGGCGACGCCTCACAAACCCGCCCGCGTAAGCGAAGGGTTGAGTCTCGCCTGCACACCGGAGTTCGCCCAAACTCGAGTACTTGCCTGTCAAGGCAAACTCGCCCAACTCCGACACTTAAACATTCCACCCAGTGCACAACGGAGGGTGCATCCAAAACCCTCTTGTACGATCACCCAGGCAACCCGTCTGATGTTGGGGGTTGTCGCCAGTCGCCCACAGAAGACCTCCAGGGGTACTTAACTCGCAAATGCACTATACATGAGGTGAACCCTTAGTGCTACTGCGAAGGGCTTATCCAAATGGTGCTTGCCGACTGCCAATGTGTAGGCATGACGAAACCTTCGGTGTTTGAAAGGCTCTCTCAATGACTTTCTCGGCCAAAACCTTCTCGTCAAAGGTGTCGTCACCAAAAAGGACGCGCTGTCGACGATCTAGAGCTCCCGTCCGCTACAATCAACATGACGGATAGGGGCAAGGCCATACTTTCCAGTTCCCAAGATGAGGATTCCTTTCGGGGACCTAGTCCTTCGTTTGTACAACATGAACGGGATGGTATATACCGGCGCACTCGTAGTCGCACGGGGGTGAGCATTGCATTTGATTATTCAACCTTAGCGCTTCCCTCCAACGGTGAAGACGAGATTCACTCGGTAGCGGCTACGTCCCAAACATCGCACTCAATTCAGGACGCACTGGCGAGAGCACACATGGTTGAACCCGCCCATGAGCAGACGGTGGCCCAAAAGTTCGAGGAACAACAGTCAACCATTGACTCCTTGAGAGAGATGTTGGAGCAGCTTTTGAACAAGAAGAAGAAGAAGAAAAGAACCCAGCGCACCTTACCTCGGCAAACAGGGAATAAGGAGTGGGTACCACCTCATCGTCCAGCGACCGAGACGGAAGATAATATCGATCCGCAATCCGATTACTCTTCTAAGACATCGATAGGGACGTCGCATACTGGGGATAGCGCCCGCGACAAGAGGTTCGATGAGTTCCAAAACCAGCTCAACACGCTGAAGCTTCAGCAGAACATGAACAAGCTGGGGGTGGTCCGATCCTATCCTGTCGAATGGGATATAGTCCCATACCCAGCGAAGTTCAAGCCAATTAGCTTGGTGCAATTTGACGGCAAGGGCTCGCCCTCGCAACACATTTATTACTTCATGGCGCAGACTGGATTCCTTACGGGGAATGACGCTATTCTCACTCGGCTATTCATAGGCACCATCAAGGGGGTGGCCTTTGAATGGTTCCGCAAGTTGAAACCCGGCTCTATCAAGTCATGAGCCGATGCGGAGAGGCTCTTCTTGGCCCGCTTCTTCGATGACGACACAGAGGTGTCGATGGCCATCCTCCTCGCCGAAAAGCAACGGAAGTCGGAGTCGGTCAACGACTTCGTGAAGAGGTACAGGAACCGATCAGTCCACTATCGAGACCAAGTTTTTGAATCCACACTGATCGAAATGTGCCACAATAATCTCTTAATCCATATTCTATCCAAGGTGGGCGCGGTGGAAACACAGACATGGAAGTAGCTTGTTCGTCAGGGCGAGCAAGTGGAAAACATGATCAAGAGGCTAGAGGCCGAAGAGCCGCAACCCAAAAAGGGAGTGTTCATGGTGAAAATTGTAGCTTCTTTCATTGACGATTCCATTGTCATCTTAAATAACAACTTTTTGAGTTACAAAGATCCGGTCTTTTTATAAGATCCAGTTATAATGAAAATCAAAGAAAAGTAAAAAAGATTACAACTTTCTCCTTTTGCCGAACAAATCACGAGCTCCTGTTTTGCGGTCGCTCGCTTGCGTGGGTTGTTTACCTGCGTCGGGGTTTATCCGTGGACCACCGTGAGATCTAGATCCGGTCGGATCTATGCAGTATGACGGGTATTATTTCGCTAAGGAAATAATAGCCGGGGGATTAGTTCACCAAGGAAATAATCGTCCTAATCTCGGGATCAAAGACCAAGCTTTGATTCGGAGTATAACTACGTAGATCTGAGATCCGGTCCTCTCGAACTCCTGCCTTATTTGGCGTTGATGATTGCCGAGCACCAGATCTGGATGAGCAAGTCCTTGAAGTCCCAAAGTTTGGATCTTTTTAAGTTTTGAGCTTCGAATCCTGCAGAGCTTCGCCTCTCTCCAAAATTTTCAACCTTTTCAAATGAACAAGGGGGGGCCTATTTATAGGCTACCTTCACTGTGCCCCTGGCACAGGGTGGCCGGCCACCTTGGTGGCTCGGCCACCGAGACACCACATGGTGGCTCGGTGGTGGCCGAGCCACCTTGGTGGCCGCCGAGCCACCACAAGGTGGCTCGGCTACCGAGCCACAAAGGTGGCTCGGCTACCGAGCCTCCTTGGTGGCTCAGTGAGCCGACCTCCAGGTGTTTGTCGTTTTGCCTCTTTGTGCCCGTTTTCTGGTTCTGCGGTTGATTGGTTCGGATTCGATTCGTTGACCTGATTTGGCAGTAGATCCGCTTCTGAGTTCGAATCCGAAACTGATCTTGATTCGATCGTGATTCGTCTGAGTCCGCTCTTGGTTGGATGACTCATTGATTCCTCAACCCGTTAGCTTGATTCTACACGCGAGTGGATTTATTCCGTTGTTTGCGTGCGGTTCATTAGCTTCGAAGCCTCGTTAATCCGCTTCATCGCGTATCGCTTGGCTTCGGTGTTGTAGACTAACGATCATATCTGCATACGTCGCTCAATGGTCGGTTTGTCGAATCGGCGTCGTCGAGCTGTGTTAAGGGACCTATAGGCAGTTTTATACGCCTACAGATACCCCCTTCAAAGTATTTCAGCCTCGTTCTTTTATAGAAGAGTCTGGAATACTTCGGATATGATTGTCCCGTCCTTCAATTGGTAACGACGGGATATTTGGAATGGCTTCTATTCTTGATTCTTTCAGTCCTCCAGGCTATTCGGTGCTTTGTCGAATATCTGTAAGGGTTCTAGTGCTGCATTTATTATCTGACCGTCTGTCAGAATTTTGAATTTGAAGTCGATTCTCGATTTCCTGACTTTTTAGCTCGAGTTGGTTGCTTCAACATAGAACTGATCATCGATTAACATTTGCGACGCGTTGTCCGGTGTCTGAGCTTCATTGCGACGCGTTGTCCGTCGTCCGACACAGTTTATACTCGTACGTTTTCTGGAGTATACACAGTTTAAGCTCTTAAGGAATTGGAGCGCGGCAGATACTTGAGTCATGAGACCAATTTATAAAATTGATGCGTCAATGACTCGTATTTATAGAATTTTTGGCAAATTCTCAGCCATCAACGGATTTGATAAGCCTTTACCGACTACCGTTTGAGTCGGGCTAGCATGCGGTGTAGGCATATAAAATTGCCTATAGGTCCCTTCGCATAGCTCGATACGAGGAATCGACAAATCAACGAACCATCGAGTGACGAGGCGACGAGGTCAACAAATTGCACGCGATCAACAGAATGCATTCGCGTGCGGAATCAATCCAACGGTTCGGGGAGTCAATGAGTCGTCCAACCAAGAACGGACTCGGATGAATTGCGATCGAATCAAGATCAGCTTCGGACTCGAACTCAGAAGTGGATTTACTGCCAAATCAGGAATCAAGTCAACAAATCGATTCCAGACCAAGTTAACCACAAACCCGAATCACGGACAAAGCAACAACCGAACGACAGAACCCAAAACACCCGGGGGGACTCGGCCGAAACCGAGCCACCCTAAGGTGGCTCAGCCCAAGCCGAGCCACCCTAAGGTGGCTCGGTGGCCGAGCCACCCCAGGGTGGGTCGGCCAAGGTCGAGCCACCCTAGGGTGGCTCGGCTAAGGCCGAGCCACCGCAGGGTGACTCGGCCAAGGCCGAGCCACCCTGAGGTGGCTCGGCAGCCGACCCACCTCAGGGTGGTTCGGCATGAGCCGAGCCACCTTGAGGTGGCCGGCCACCCTTGGCCCGGGGTACAGTTTCGTTTGCCTATAAATAGCCTAGGGCGTTGTTCATTTGAGAAGGTTGGATTTTGGAGGAGGCGAAGCCCTGCAGAACTGAAGACTCAGATCTAAAAAAAGATTCAATCTTTGGGGACTCGAAGACTTGCTCATCCGGATCTGGTGTTCGGCGATCGTCAACGCCAAATAAGGCAGGAGTTCGAGAGGACCGGATCTCAGATCTACGTTGTTATACTCCGGATCAAAGCTTGGTCTTTGATCCCGAGATTTGAGCGATTGTTTCCTTGGTGAAACAATCCCTCCGGCTATTATTTCCTTGGTGAAATAATACCCGTTATACTACGTAGATCCGACAGGATCTAGATCTCACGGTGGTCCACGGATAAACCCTGGCGCAGGCAAACAACCCACGCAAGCGAGCGACCGCAAAACAGGAGCTCGCTATTTGTTCGACAAACAAGGAAACAAATTTGTAATTTTCATTTCTTTTTATTTGATTTTCGTTGTAACCGGATCTTATAAAAAGACCCGATCTTTGTAATAGATAAACATTTACAAGAGTGTACAATGGACTCAATGATGAAAGCTATAATTTTTCCCGCGAACAATCTGGCGACCACAGTGGGAGCCACCAACTTCGCTGCTGAGATCGTTGCGTCGCAGCCGCGGATCTTGATCCCGGTCGAGGAGGAGGTCGAGTATGAATTCAACCAACAAAAGTTCGAGGAGTATCTGTCATCCTCGTCCGGATCCACCTCCCCTCGCAAGTCCAAGTCTCCAAAGTTCTCCTCTAGGAAAAAAAATCCGTTGGTATGAAGAAATGGAGAATACCAACGAAGATCTCACCCCGATTGATGCCGAAGGTGCATCGGGTGAAGCTCCACCAACCTCCAACTAGGTCGGAGCTGTTCTGGCCAACCCTTCCGCCGCAGAGGGCGTGGTGACTCTCTCTAAGAGAGCCCGCCAAAGGCGACGTCAACGCTTGGCGCGACAATTCGCGAAGGCGATGGAGTCCACCGACGGGATCCGCTATGACGTGGATCTGAAGAACAAGAGAGGCAAACAGCCTCAACAAATGATGAGTGGCAGCTCCTCCAAGCCACCAACCAACGAATGGGTCCGCGTTAAACGGAACCGTTCGACATTGGAAGAGCGCATTCGTAAGCACCGTGCGATGTCAGCGCAGGCACGGGCTCAAGTCCAAGAAGGCCGTAGGAAGCTGCAGAAGGAAGTGGCAAAGAAGCCGTCACCAACCCGCAAAGTCTGGAGGCTCAAGTCCGAAGTGGCGATTCATACCAAAGAGCAACCTTTGCAGCCTTCAAAGCAGGTTCAACCTTCGGCGAACCAAACGAAGTCGCCGACAATTCCCATGGCTACTCCGGGAGGTCGCGCAGGATCACCCCGGAGAAAGAAGTCAGTTTTGGAGCGCCTCGGCCTACTTCCCGATGGGCGATGCAAAGCTTCAGTTCAAGAACGTTTGGGCCCAATGAAAAAGCCCCGAACGATTCAACACGCTGGGGGTCGCCGCAACCCCCAACATGACGAGGCAATCAGGGTAACCAAGCGCACTACGCTGCGCATCGAAGTCCAGGAATCCGCTGAGAACACACGCCCACAAAGGCATGTTTCGAGGCGCGTAACTTTTGAAAGCCCAAAGAAGGCAATTCATTCTCAGAAAGAAGCGTTATCATCCGACGACGATGACGTTATACTTGGGAAATCGTGCCAACACATGATAGGTTGCTCCGACTTTCAAACAGACGAGCTGTACTATCGTGCTGGGGGTACGAGCAGAGCCAGAAAGAGAAGTCCTCATAGGCTCGAAGCTCAATGCCCCTGTTCCAAACTCATTCGGGCGGTATTGTCTGAATGTAACTGCATCAAGACGGTCCCCGAAAGAGTTTTGGTTTTCGAGAGGCTCAGCACTGAAACGTCAAAGCCAAGGCCTAGGCGTTTCCGATGAAGGAGAGCGGTGGTTGAAGATGGAGAATTTCCGAGGGTCACCGCTAATATGACCAGCAAAGGGACATCGGCACGGGATGATCTCGAGTCGATTCTGAAAGCATCCCGGCGTCTAACCCGTCTGCAGTCCGGAGCCATCACACGAGGAACTTATGGTAGGGTTCGGATAAGACCACCTTCAGAAGATGAAGAATCGGATGCTTGCTCTGCGGTTGCGTCTGACAACACCGTGTCCAGCGAAGGAGAACCCCGCGAGTCATTCATGATAAGCGCGGAACAAGTGGCCAAGATGCTCGAAGATGCTATGGCCAAACAACAGGAGAGCTTCAGGCTCGAGATGCAGATGGCCATGCAGACCATGAAAGAAATGCATGACCAACAAATCCAGGCATTGAGGAACCAATAAGGCGAACCAAGTCGTCATAACCAGAACAATCTGGAAAATGAGGACACGGGTGCAAATGAAACTCGCAATGCCAATGATCCTCCCATCAATGCAGGGGGTGGAAACGAGGATGCCAACGAAGATACAAGTGAAAACTTGAAGATCAAAAACCTCGAGAGCAAAATCAATACGTTGATTTCCGCTCAAGAGGTGAAGAAGACGGGCATTCCTTGTCCATACCCAAGAGAGTGGGAATCAATCCCCTATCCGGCGAAGTTTAGTCTAATCAACTTCACGCCGTTCGATGGGAAGGGTTCCCCCACTCAGCATTTGATTTACTTCAAATCGCACCTGGGTGTTATCTCCGGCAATGAGCCTCTGATGATGCGGTCATTCGTTGCCACTCTTCGCAGAGCCGCCTTCGATTGGTATCGCCGCCTCAAGCCAGGAAGCGTGAATAGCTGGGACGACATGGAGACAAAATTCCTCGCTAACTTCTTCGACGACGACACCGAGATATCCATCGGAACGTTGCTCGACGAGAAACAAAAGGACGGGGAACCGGTCAAAACCTTCGTCAAGAGGTTCCGGAACAAAGCGTTGAATTGCCGGGACCCGATCACCGAGGAGTTCATTCTCCAGACTTGCCACAACAACCTCGCATTGGACGTGTTGGAAGCAATGGGGACAGCACCGTCTAATATTTGGAAAGACTTGAAGGTCTGAGGGGGAACAAGCCGAACGCTTCCTCCGAAGGAAGAAGGCCGAGAGGAGTCAATCGACGACAAATCCTCCGAACTCGAACTTCGCCTCCCATGGTAAGGGCAAGACACCCGCAATGACTGTCGACGCTAATCAAACATCGCAACAGCAGTCCCGGAGGCAGCAAAAGACTTCGGATCAGAGGCCTCAAAAAGAGTACTCCTTCAAGGACGAAGATGTTCCAGCCATCTTCAAATCCCTCCTTGACAATAACAAGATCAAGCTCCCACCGATCACGAATCAGGAGGAAGCTGACGATATTGCGGATCCGAAGTACTGCGCATACCACAGGAGGATCCTTCACCCAACCAAGGTGTGCTTTACACTCAAGAATAGCATCCAAACCTTGGTTGAAGCCGGTGTCATAACGCTAGAGTGAGCCAGTTGAAAACGGCAAAACTCCGACCGGTATAAGAGTATAAACAGTTTCCTGAAACTCCGAAGAGTATACGAGTATAAACTGCTTCTCAATCCTCCGACCGGTATAAGAGGTTAAACTGCTCCCTGATACTCCAATAGGTATATGAGTCTAAACTATTTCCTTTCTTCCACGGAAAGTTCCTAGAGAGTGCCATGCGTGGTATTCCTAATGATAACCCGATCGTACAGCTGATACAATGATATACCCAGTGTTGCAAAGAAAGCTGGGGGTGGATGATTCATGTAACGGGAAGTTCCCGGAAGAATGTTAAATGTAATATTCTTAGGGATAACCCAATCATTATGAATCAATTTTTCCCCACAAAACTCTCATTGGTGTTTGACGACTCATAGTCTCCCACCACAGAATCTCCCACCGATCAGACTAATTGACGGCGGGACCACCAAAATTCTTTCCTGTTTAATCCATTCAAACTTCCGCTATGTTCGTGCACTCAACACTTTCATTGTTAGAGTCCGGATATAATGCTTAGAATTCTGATCTATCAATCATTGACGAATTGTCAAAGCCCCCTTTTGTTAAGTCTTTATCACTTAACATCAGGAACCCCCTTTGAGTGATTTGTACTCTCACTCTCACTTTTCACTTGGTCAAACCTTCCTACAGTTAGGACCAAAACCAAAATCCCCTCTCGATTCCTTCAATGAACGAGAGGCCCACAAATCGAGCGATCAAACCTTCTTACAGTTAGGATCGTTTTAAACCCCCCCCACTTGGTCAAACCTTCCTACAGTTAGGACCACAACCAAAATCCCCTCTCGATTCCTCCAATGAACGAGAGGTCCACTTTCAAATCGAGTGATCAAACCTTCCTACAGTTAGGGTCATCTCAAGCTCCCGCTTGGTCAAACCTTCCTACAGTTAGGACCAAAACCACAATTCACTCTCGATAAACGAGAAATTCTATCTTTAGTTCGATAATCAAACCTTCCGACAGTTAGGGTTATCCGAATCTTTTTGATTCTCGGAGTGGAGATCCCACTTTTAGTTTCACCTTTCCGGATTCTGGGGGTGGAGATCCCACCTCGAGTCTCCTTTCCTTCTTTGTTCGGGGAATAGAATATAAAATTCTTCCTTCCCCACACCAATCCTTTTTTCCAAGAATTTAGGATTCATCCTAGGAAGTTTATCCCGAATCCTAAGCAGGGATAAGTCTGCGCCTAACACGCGCTGCCGGTTTAGTCTTTCTCCACAGAAAAAGACACCAGAGTTCGATTCTGGGGTATTTTATCCTAAAACCTAAGTAAGGATAAGTCTGCGCTTAACACGCGCTGCCGGTTAGTTCTTAACCGTTAAAAAGAACACCCGTCCACATATTCAACATTGTGGCAGATCGTTATTAATAATGCCGAAATCCATGCCTTACACGTATGGGGAATTTCATCCTGAATCCTAAGAAAGGGTATGCCGACGCCTAACACGCGTCGCCGGTTTAGTCTTTCTCCACAGAAAAAGACACCGGAGTTCGATTCTGGGGTATTTTATCCTGAAGCCTAAGAAGGGATAAGTCAGCGTCTAATACACGTTGCTGGGTATCCTATTCCCATAACAATGGCAAAGTCTACGTATTCAAAGTCGTAGCACAAAGTCTAAGGGAGTTCATTCCTTTAGCGCAACGTCACATGCGGAACGGATTTAAATAATTCGCATGGTAGCCCGACTCAAACGGTAGTCGGTAAAGGCTAATCAAATCCGTTGAGGGCTGAGGGTTAGCCAAAAATCCTAAAGTCAACGCCTAACACGCGTCGCCGGGTAACCTATTCCCGTAACAAATGGTAAAGTCTATGTATTCAACATCATAGCACAAAGTCTAAGGGAGTTCATTCCTTTAGCACAACGTCACAAGCGGAACGGACTAAAACAATCCGCATGTAAGCCCGATTCGAACGGTAATCGGTAAGAGCACATCAAATCCGTTAAAGGCTGAGGATTTGCCAAAAATCCTAAGTCAACGTCTCATACACGTTGCTGTTTAGTCTTTTCACAGGAGAAAGACGAAGTCTACATATTCAATATCGTAGCACTAAAAGGGTTAACTCTTTTAGCTTAACGTTACATGCGGAACGAATTTAGACAATCCGCATGCTAGCCCGACTCAAACGGTAGTCGGTAAAGGCTCATCAAATCCGTTGATGGCTGAGAATTTGCCAAAAATTCTATGAATACGAGTCATTGACGCATCAATTCTATAGATTGGTCTCGTGACTCAAGTATTTGCCACGCTCCAATACCTTAAGAGCTTAAACTGTGTATACTCCAGAAGACGTACGAGTATAAACTGTGTTGGACATCGAACAATACGTCGCAATGAAGCCTGGACGCCGGACAACGCGTCGCAATGGAGCTCAAACGCCGGACAACGCCGTCAATCGATGATCAGTTCTATGTTGAAGCAACCAACTCGAGCTAAAAAGTCAAGAAATCAAGAATCGACTTCAAGTTCAAAATTTCGACAACGGTCAGACAATAAATGCAGCACCGGAATCCTTACAGACGTTCGACAAAGCACCGAATAGCCTAAAGGAATTGAAGGAATCCAGAATAGAAGCCATTCCGAAGTCCCGTTACACCGACTAAAGGTTGGGACAATCACATCCAAAGTATTCCAGACTCTTCTATAAAAGAACGAGACTGAAATACTTTGGAGGGGGTATCTGTAGGCATATAAAATTGTCTATAGGTCCCTTCGCACAGCTCGACACGAGGAATCGACAAATCAACGAACCATCGAGTGACGAGGCGACGAGGTCAACAAATTGCACGCGATCAACAGAATGCATTCGCGTACGGAATCAATCCAACGGAGCTCGCGATTTGTTCGACAAACAAGGAAACAAATTTGTAATTTTCATTTCTTTTTATTTGATTTTCGTTGTAACTGGATCTTATAAAAAGACCGGATCTTTGTAATAGATAAACTGTTACAAGAGTGTACAATGGACTCAATGATGAAAGCTATAATTTTTCCCGCGAACATGCGGATTGTTTAAGTCCGTTCCGCATGTGACGTTAAGCTAAAAGAGTTAACCATTTTAGTGCTACGATATTGAATACGTAGACTTCATCTTTCTCCTATGAAAAGACTAAACAGCAACGTGTATGAGACATTGACTTAGGATTTTTGGCAAATCCTCAGCCCTCAACGGATTTGATGTGCTCTTACCGACTACCTTTTGAGTCGGACTTACATGCGGATTGTTTTAATCCGTTCCGTATGTGACGTTGTGCTAAAGGAATGAACTCCTTTAGACTATGTGCAATGATGTTGAATACATAGGCTTTACCATTTGTTACGGGAATAGGCTACCCGGCGACGCGTGTTAGGCGTTGACTTTAGGATTTTTGGCTAACCCCCAGCCTTCAACGGATTTGATTAGCCTTTACCGACTACCGTTTGAGTCGGGCTAGCATGCAGATTATCTAAATCTGTTCCGCATGTAACGTTGCGCTAAAGGAATGAACTCCCTTAGACTTTGTGCTACGACTTCGAATACGTAGACTTCGCCATTGTTACGGGAATAGACTACCCGGCAACGTGTTTAAGATGCTGACTTATCCCTACTTAGGCTTCGGGATAAAATACCCCAGAATCAAACTCTGGTGTCTTTTTCTACGGAGAAAGACTAAACCGGCGACGCGTGTTAGGCGTCGACGTATTCTTTCTTAGGATTCATGATGAAATTCCCCGTGCGTGTAAGGCATGGATTTCAGCGTTATTAATAACAACCTGCCACAATGTTGAATAGTGGGCGGGTGTTCTTTTTAACGGTTAAGAACTAACCGGCGGTGCGTGTTAGGCGCCGACTTATCATTTCTTAGGTTTTAGGATAAAATACCCAGAATCGAACTCTGGTGTCTTCTTCTATGGAGAAAGACTAAACCGGCAGCGTGTGTTAGACGTAGACTTATCCCTGCTTAGGATTCGGGATAAACTTCCTAGGATGAATCCTAAATTCTTGGAAAAGGATTGGTGTGGGAAGGAAGAATTTTATATTTTATTCCCCGAACAAGGAAGGAAGAATTTTATATTCTATTCCCAGTTGGAAAAGAAACTCGAGGTGGGATCTCCACCCCCAGAATCGAAAAGATTCGGATAACCCTAACTGTCGGAAGGTTTGATTACCGAACTAAAGATGAATTTCTCATTTATCGAGAATGAATTATGGTTTTGGTCCTAACTGTAGGAAGGTTTGACCAAGCGGGAGCCTGAGATGACCCTAACTGTAGGAATGTTTGATCACTCGATTTGAAAGTGGACCTCTTGTTCATTGGAGGAATCGAGAGAGGATTTTGGTTGTGGTCCTAACTGTAGGAAGGTTTGACCAAGTGGGAGGTTTAAAACGATCCTAACTGTAAGAAGGTTTGATCGCTTGATTTGTGGGCCTCTCGTTCATTGGAGGAATCGAGAGGGGATTTTGGTTGTGGTCCTAAGGTTTGACCAGGTAAACGGTGGGTTTAGTGCTTATCACTTTATTTGTAATGATCGGGTTATCCCTAAGAAAATTACATGTAACATTCTTTCAGGAACTTCCCGTTACACAAATTATCCACCCCCAGCTTTTCTTGCGAAACTGGGTTTATCATCGTATCGGCTGCATGATCAGGTTATCCTTAAGAATACCACGCATGGCACTCTCCAGGAACTTCCCGTGGAAGAAAGGAAATAGTTTAGACTCATATACCTATTGGAGTATTAAGAAGCAGCTTATACTCGTATACTTGTCGGAGTGTCAGGAAGCAGTTTATACTCTTATACCGGTCGGAGTTTTAGGGAGCAGTTTAACCTCTTATACCGGTCGGAGGATTGAGAAGCAGTTTATACTCATATACTCTTCGGAGTGTTAGGAAGCAGTTTATACTCTTATACCGGTCGGAGTTTTAGGGAGCAGTTTAACCTCTTATACCGGTCGGAGGATAGAGAAGCAGTTTATACTCATATACTCTTCGGAGTGTTGCTGGCTTATTCTAGCGTTATGACGCCGGCTTCAACCAAGGTCTGGATGCTATTCTTTAAAGTAAAGCAGGCCTTGGTGGGATGAAGGATCCTCCTGTGGTATGCGCAGTACTTCAGATCCGTAGTATTGTCAGCTTCCTCCTGATTCGTGATCGGTGGCAGCTTGATCTTGTTATTTTTAAGGAGTGATTCAAAGATGGCTGGAACATCTTCGTCTTTGAAGGAGTACTCTTTTTGAGGCCTCTGATCCGAAGTCTTCTGCTGTCTCCGGGATTGCTGTTGCGACGTTTGATTAGCATCAACAGCCGCTGCAGGTGTCTTGCCCTTACCGCGGGAGGCGAAGTTAGAATTCGGAGGCTTAGTTGTTGATTGACCCCTCTCGGCTTTCTTTCTTCGGAGGAATCGCTCAGCTTGCTCCCCTCGGACCTTCAGATCCTTCCACGTTTTGGACGGTGCTGTCCCCATTGCTTCCAACAGGTCCAACGAAAGATTGTTGTGGCAAGTCTGGAGAATAAACTCCTCGGTGATCGGGTCCCGACAATTCATCGCCTTGTTCCGGAATCTCTTGACGAAGGTGTCGACCAACTCCCCGTCCTTTTGTTTCTCATCAAGCAACGACCTAATGGATATCTCGGTGTCGTCGTCGAAGAAGTTAGCGAGGAACTTAGTCTCCATGTCGTCCCAGCTATTCACGCTTCCTGGCTTGAGGCGACGATACCAATCGAAGGCGGCTCCACGAAGAGTGCCAACGAAGGACCATACCATCAGAGGCTCATTGCCAGAGATAACCCCCAAGTGTGATTTGAAGTAAATCACATGCTGAGTGGGTGAACCCTTCCCATCAAACGACGTGAAGTTGATTAGGTTAAACTTCGCCGGATACGGGATTGATTCCCATTCTCTCGGGTATGGACAAGGAATGCTCGTTTTCTTCACTTCTTGAGCAGAAATCAACGTATTGATCTTGCTCTCGAGGTTTTTGATCTTCAGGCTTTCACCTGTGTCTTCGCTAGCACGATTCTGAGGTGGAAGCGTGGCGTTGTGACTATCATCCTCATTACCACCCCCTGCATTGACGAGCGGATTATTGGCGTTGCGAGCTTCATCCGTATCCGTGTGCTCATCTTCCAGAATAACCTGGTTACGATGACTTGGCTCGCCTTGCCGGTTTATCAGCGCTTGGATCTATTGGTCATGCATTTCTCTCATATTCTGCATGGCCATCTGCATCTCGAACCTGATGCTCTCCTGTTGTTTGGCCATGGCTTCTTCGAGCATCTTGGCCACCTGTTCCGCGCTTATCATAAATGATTCGCGGGGTTGTCCTTCGCTGGACACTGTATTATCTGATGCGACCGCAGAGCAGGCATCCGATTCTTCATCTTCTGAAGGTGGTCTTGTCCGAACCCTACCGTAAGTTCCTCGTATGATGGCTCCAGACTGCAGACGGGTTACATACCGGGGTGCTTTCGGAATTGACTCGGGATTACCCTGTGTTGATGTCCTTTTGTTGGTCATGTTAGCGGTGACCCTCGGAAATTCTCCATCTTCAACCACCGTTCTTCTTCGTCAGAAACGCCTAGGCCTTGGTTTTGGCGTTTCGATACTTAGTCTTTCGAAAACCGAAACTGTCTCGAGGACTGCCTTGATGCAGTTGCACTCAGACAGTACCGCCCGAATGAGCTTTGAACAAGGGCACTGAGTTTCTAGCCTTCGAGGACTTCTCTTTCTGGCTTTGCTCGTACCCCCAAGACGATAGTACAACTCGTCCGTTTGAATGTCGGAGCAACCTATCATGTGTTGGTACGATTTCTCAGGTATAACGTCATCGTCATCAGACGATAATGTTTCCTTCTGAGGGCGAACTGCCTTCTTCGGGCTTTTGAGAGTCACGCGCCTCGAAACGTGCCTTCGTGGACGTAAATTTTCAGTGGGCTCCTGGACTTCAATGCGCAGCGTAGTGCGCTTAGTTGTCCTGATTTCCTCGTCATGTTGAGGGTTGCGGCGACCCCTAGCGTGTTGAATCATTCGGGACTTCTTCATTGGCCCCAAACGTTCCTGGACTGGAGCTTTGCCTCTTTCATCGGGAATTGGACCGATGCGTTCCAAAACTAACCTCCTTCTTCGGGATGGTCCTGCGGGATCTCCCGGAGCATCTATGGGGATTATCGGCGATTTGAGTTGGCTCGCCGGAGGTTGAACTTGCTTCGAAGGCTGTAACGATTATGCCTTAGCCTGAATCGCCGCTTCAGATTTCGGCCTCCATACTTGGCGGGTTGGTGGTGGTTTCTTTGCCACCTCCTTCTGCAGTTTTCTATGGGCCTCTTGGACTTGAGCCCGCGCCTGCCCTGACAGTGCGCGGCGCTTGCGAATGCGCTCCTCAAGTGTCGAACGATTCCGTTTGACACGGATCCATTCGTTCGTTGGCGGCTTAGAGGAGCTGCCATTCATCGGTTGTTGAGGCTGTTTGCCTCTCTTGTTCTTCGGACTAGCGTTATGGCGGATTCCATCCGTGGATTCCATTGCCTTCACGAATTCTCAGGCCAAGCATTGGCGTCACCTTTGGCGGGCTCTCTTCGAGAGAGTCACCACTCCTTTGGTGACGGAGGAATTGGTAGGAATCGGCTTGACCTGGTTGAAAATTAGAGGGATCTCACCCAATGCGACTTTGGCATCCAAGGGGGCGAGATCTTCGTTGGTGTTTTCAACATCTTCATACCAACGAGCTTTTCTCCTGGCGGAGAACTTCTTGGACTTGCGGGGGGAGGTTGATCCGGACGAGGACGACAAGTACTCCTCGAACTTCTACTGGTCGAACTCGTATTCGACCTCCTCCACGACCGGGATCGGGATCCGCGGCTACGACGCAACGATCTCGGCAGCGAGATCGGTGGCTCCCACTGTGGTCGCCAGATTGTTCACGGTGAAAATTGTAGCTTCTTTCATTGACGATTCCATTGTCATCTTAAATAACAACTTTTTAAGTTACAAAGATCCGGTCTTTTTATAAGATCCGGTTACAATGAAAATCAAAGAAAAATAAAAAAAGATTACAACTTTCTCCTTTTGCTGAACAAATCACGAGCTCCTGTTTTACGGTCGCTCGCTTGCGTGGGTTGTTTGCCTACGCCGGGGTTTATCCGTGGACCACCGTGAGATCTAGATCCGGTTGGATCTACGCAGTATGACGGGTATTATTTCACCAAGGAAATAATAGCCGGGGGGATTAGTTCACCAAGGAAATAATCGCCCTAATCTCGGGATCAAAGACCAAGCTTTGATTCGGAGTATAACTACGTAGATCTGAGATCCGGTCCTCTCAAACTCCTACCTTATTTGGTGTTGATGATCGCCGAGCACCAGATCTGGATGAGCAAGTCCTTGAAGTCCCAAAGTTTGGATCTTTTTAAGTTTTGAGCTTCGAATCCTGCAGGGCTTCGCCTCTCTCCAAAATTTCCAACCTTTTCAAATGAACAAGGGGGGGCCTATTTATAGGCTACCTTCACTGTGCCCCTGCCACAGGGTGGCCGGCCACCTTGGTGGCTCGGCCACCGAGCCACCTCAAGGTGGCTCGGCCGGCCACCTTGGTGGCTCGGCCACCAAGCCACCTTGTGGTGGCTCGGTGGTGGCTGAGCCACCTATAGGTGGCTCGGCCACCGAGCCACCACATGGTGGCTCGGTGGTGGCCGAGCCACCTTGGTGGCCGCCGAGCCACCACAAGGTTGCTCGGTGAGCCACCAAGGTGGCTCAGCTACCGAGCCACCTAGGTGGCTCGGCCGAGCCACCACTTGGTGGCTCGGCTACCGAGCCTCCTTGGTGGTTCAGTGAGCTGACCTCCAGGTATTTGTCGTTTTGCCTCTTTGTGCCCGGTTTCCGGTTCTACGGTTGATTGGTTCGGATTCGATTCGTTGACCTGATTTGGCAGTAGATCCGCTTCTGAGTTCGAATCCGAAACTGATCTTGATTCGATCGTGATTCGTCCGAGTCCGCTCTTGGTTGGATGACTCGTTGATTCCTTAACCCGTTAGCTTGATTCCGCACGAGAGTGGATTTATTCCGTTGTTTGCGTGCAGTTCATTAGCTTCGAAGCTTCGTTAATCCTCTTTGTCGCGTATCGCTTGGCTTCGGTGTTGTAGACTTACGATCGTATCTGTATACGTCGCCCGATGGTCGGTTTGTCGAATCGGCGTCGTCGAGCTGTGTTAAGGGACCTATAGGCAGTTTTATACGCCTACAGGGAGCCGTGGAACCAACCGTGCCGAAGAACCCCTCTCGAGCAAGAGGAAAAGAGATCATGGCCGTCGACTCTACCCCGGCGTCAAAAACTACTCAAAGGCCGAAGCCCAAACAATTTGAGCCACGCCCCCCGCTGCAATACGACTTCAAAGAAGACCAGGTGGTGGTGACATTCGATACTCTACTAAAGAGCAATCAAATTAAATTGCCAGAGGCCGCAAAACCTGAGGAGGCGAACAAGACCAATGACCTGAGTTATTATGCCTATCATAGATTCCTTAGCCACCACATGTCTAAGTGTTACGTCCTCAAGGATAAGCTCCAAGCCCTCTACGACGCCAAAGTCTTAAAGAAAGAGAAGGTCCAAAAACAGGTGACCACAAATATGATCACCTTGAGCTTCGGGACAGATCTCCCGAAGGTCCAGGCTCCGACGGGGGTAATTTCTATCCCCAAGGCAGTCTTAAAAATCACTAATGACGACCCTCACAACCAACGAAGGAAAGGTTTAGTCCCCCAGACTCTGCCATCAGGTCAAGTGATTTGGGTCCATCTAGACCTCCTCACCGACGAACAATGGACTGCAAAGCCCTCGAAAGAGGTTAAGGGAAAACCTTGCAATGTCGTCTCCGCCATCCTGGGTAGAGATAAGACGGCAAGGACCGCCCCGACTGATTCTAAGGAGGAAACCACTGTACTCGCCACGAGAGCAGGGAAAGAATTCACAAAGGAATACCCCACGAGGGCGGAGAACCCGGTAGGGTCTCCTACGAGACCAACCGCGGCAACCCTTCCTGATCCAGACGGGCCGAGTTCAAGCCGTCAACCTTTCTGACTCGGAGACCTTCTGCAGCAAGCTTTCCTAATCCAGACTAAAGAGCATCTCCACGCAAATTACCATGTACGACCTTCTACGGTTGTCTAGGCCTACCCGAGAAGCCCTACAAGAGGCACTGGCCGACTCGGAGACCTTCTCCACCCACTTCTCGAAGGAAGAAGACACAGAGCGGGAATGTGCGACGTGTTGCCAAACCACCGAGAAACGGGTCCCTTGCATCACTTTCACTCCTGAGGACATGCTCATCAAAAGCACGTCTCATGATCGACCATTGTACTTCATAGGGTACGTCGGTTCGTCGAAAGTGGATCGAATTCAGGTCGACCCGGGGTCTGCATTGAGCATTGTACCCCTGAAATTGATCAAACACCTGCGGATACCACCAAATAGTCTATCCTTGACTACCACGACTATCTTTGGCTTTAATGCCACCGGGACTCGGCCACTCGGCAAAATCCGCCTGAAATGCCGAATAGGCGACATAAAGACTGAGGTGACATGCTACGTCATCGACGCTGAGCCATCCTACAACGTGCTCTTAGGATGACCGCACATCCATGGCAACCGAATAGTCCCGTCCACATTACACCAGTGCTTGAAGTATGTGGATGATTACAAGCAAGTGAAAACAGTAGTGGCCGACAAGCAACCCTTCAAGGGCATCGAAAACTACTTCACAGACTCTCTGCTGTACCAAGACCCCGACGAACAATCGGTCGAGAAACTAGAAAGCGACAACGAAGCAGATAGCGAGCCTGAGTACGGCGACAGCCTAATCCTGAGCGACTTTGAATCAATTGTAATCGGTTACGAAAGTCACAATGTAACCAACGCTGTTTAGGCGGAGGAGATTATCGTGAATGAGAAGTTCAACTTTGCTTATTTGTCTTCTTGCTCCACATCCGAGGATGATGCGCCCAATGACCTAGTGTTAAAACTACGCAATAACCGCTCCCTCCACTTCCCTGTATGCTCGTCGTATGTCATGAAGACACAGCCGATCAAGTCAATGAAAGCTGTACTCGTCGTACCAGTTCGGAATAATTATCGAAAAGATATTATCTTCGGACGAATCGATCACTCCCTATGTACGTTGTGGGATGAATCTGAAGATGAGGACCCGGCGCCTCAGTTTTCACAATACAGTCAAGTCGCAAGGTGCATGATGAGTGACATGGGGTATGACCTCACTCATTTAGAGGGCCTGAATTACGGCCGAGGATGCAACACGGTCATTCGACCTGCTCATGTACCCAAAGGCAAACCCTCAAATTACTTCAACAGGACTCGGAGAGGCTTAGGCTACTCCTCTTCCTCATCGGATTTGTGCTGTTATGTCAACGAGGATTCCGACTATGCATGTTCAGGGGATCGATCGTTGATGACCTCGTCATGGGACTCAGACATCAGGCTAAGGGATTTGTTCGACAACCTTACGGTCAACATGGCTACGATTGATCTTGCCAAAATGGCGGAGGACGGACGGGTCCCACTTTATGACAAGACATGGGATCACCACGTTAACGCTCAGTGGAATAATCGCTTCGAGCAACGTGAACCACCGACCAAAGACGAGATCCTCCAGGTGAACATGGGCAACGAGGCGAACCCCAAGCCCATATTCATCTGCGGTAGTCTGCCTCCTCAGGAGAAAGAAGATCTCATTGCCCTCATACGGGAATACATTGACGTCTTCCCATGGAATTACGAAGATATGCCCGGCCTCGATCCACAGGTCGCCATGCATCGCCTCAATATCGGCTTAGACGCCAAACCAGTCAAACAGCAGCAGAGGTGGTTTCACCCTCAAATCATGGAGGCGATCGAGGCCGAAGTGAAGAAACTGATCGAATCCGGCTTCATCAGAGAGGAACAACACCCTGACTGGGTAGCTAATATTGTTCCCGTCTTGAAGAAAAACGGTAAGATTCGAACCTGCATTGACTTCAGAGACCTTAACAAGGGCAAATTTCCTTTACCCATCATGGATGTCATCATCGATAAGACGTGTGGATTTGAGAGGATGTCCTTCATGGATGATTTCTCAGGGTACAATCAAATCAAAATGCACCCGAGGATGAAAAACACACTTCATTCAGGACTCCCATGGGGGTATACTGCTACAGTCATGCCTTTCGGACTCGAAAATGCTCCACAACCTATCAGCACGCCATGAGCACGATCTTTCGAGATTACCTGCGAAAGATGGTCGAGTGCTATGTGGACGACCTGGTCGTAAAGAGTCGCCGTAAAGACGACCACCTCCAAGACTTAAGGGTGATGTTCGAACTCATGAGGACTCATCAACTCAAGATGAATCCTACCAAGTCATTCTTAGGGATGTCTAATGGTAAATTCCTCGGTTTCGTCGTCACGATGAAAGGAATCCGGATTGACCCAGACAAGTTACGAGCTATTCAAGAGCTTCAGCCGCCCAGAAACCTCAAAGAACTAAGGGGTCTTCAGGGATGATTGGCCTATATCCAAAGGTTCATTTCAAATCTTTCGGGTAAGTGCCAACCCTTCTCCAAGCTAATGAAGAAAGGTACTTCCTTCGTGTGGGATGAACCTTGCCAACGGGCCTTTGAGGAGATCAAAGCTTATCTCTCAAACCCGCCTGTCCTTGCAGCTCCAATCTCAGGAAAACCATTCCCCATCTACATCAGGGCTATGGAGCATTCTCTAGACGCCCTCTTGGCACAAAATGACGACGCAAGCCACGAGCAGGGCATATACTACCTAAGTAGAACCCTACAAGGCGTCAACAACGGTACCTAATGCTTGAAAAGGAGTGTTTAGCCTTAGTGTTCGCCATCCAAAAGATGCGGCACTACCTGGTTGGCCAGACAATCCATGTTATTTTTTGGATGAACCCCATCCGAGTTTTTATGACATAGCATGCAACGTTAAACTGGCGTCTGGCCAGATGGGCACTCCTACTAGCACAGTATGACATCCACTTCATACCACAAAAGTCTGTCAAAGGACAGGCTATCTGTGATCTTATGGCTAGTCACCTGCTGGGGACGAAGACCGACCTATTTGAAGATTTGCCAGATGAACCCCCCGAAGTCAAGGTAACTTCGTCACCAGAGGTTTGGCAAATGTTCTTCGACGGCGCGTCTCGTGTAGGCACGAGCGGCTCTGTTGTTGCAGGAGTGGGGATGGTCCTCACCTCTCCACATAACCACGTGTTGCCCCGAGCCTTTTCTTTAACAGAGCCATGCACCAACAACATGGCTGAGTACAATGCGCTACTCATCGGACTCGAGTTGGCAAGAGAGTTGGAGATACAGCATCTTGAAGCCTACGGCAACTCTCAACTCATCATCAAGCAGATGACCGGAGAATACGAGGTTAGAAACGATGATTTGATCCCGCTTCATAAAGCAGCTACCAAGCTAGTGTAGTCATTTGAGAGTTTCCGCATCGAGCATGTGCTTCGTTCTAAGAACACGCATGCAGATGCCCTCGCGTCCTTGGCGCTAACTTGGCACAGCCACTAGAGACAACCCAATGGGTCACTGTGGCAAGCCGAAGACTCTTTCGATTGAAGGACATGCCAGAAGCAAACGCCACCCATCAGGTTTCAGATCAACCCGACCTGAAGGACTGGTGTCTCCCGATCATCGATTATGTTCTGTACGGCATATTGCCTGAAGACGCAAGGGAACGATAGTCCGTCCGGCGACGTGCCTCAAGGTTCTACTACGATTCGACCACCAAAATGTTGTATCGGAGGTCATACGACGGCTTGTTACTTCGATGTCTGCCGAAGACAGAAGTACAAGAAGCTCTGCGCGAAGCCCATGATGGCACTTGCGGGGCTCACCAGCCTGGACCCAAGCTTTGGGATCGTTTGCGAAGGATAGGCTATTTTTGGCCTGGGATGGTTAGCGACACCGTCGCTTACGCAAAGCGCTACAACGCGTGCCAAATCCACACTAACTACATGCATCAACCCCCCAAAGACCAACACCCGACAAAGGCGTCATGTCCTTTCAAAGCATGAGGGATGGACATTGTCGGACCAATATCCCCACTGTCGGCAAGAGGCCATCGCTTCATCCTCGCGATCACCGACTACTTCTCCAAGTGGGCCGAAGCCGTCCCCTTAGGAGAAGTCAAGACCAATGACGTGATCAAGTTCATCAAACACCATGTCATATACCGATACGGCGTACCTCGACGTATTATTCATGACAACGGCACACAATTCGTCAGCCATGCTTTCACCAGGTTTTGTGACAAATTCAGAATACAGAACCTTTCCTCTACGACCTATAATCCTTCGGCGAATGGCTTGGCCGAGGCCTTCAACAAAATAATTGTCAAGATCTTGACCAAACTAACTTCCAATAGCAAACACGATTGGAACGAGAAGCTGGGTGAGAGCTTATGGGCATATCGCATAACGGTTCGCACACCGACTGGCAACACACCCTACTCATTGGTATACGGCTGCGAGGCCGTGCTACCATTAGAGATTCAAATTCCATCCCTCCGCATCACCCTGGCAACGGGGTTGACGGCTAAGGATAATCACCAATGACACCTCGCAGAGCTCGAAGCGTTGGACAACAAACGATTGGAAGCTCAACAACACATTGAGTTCTATCAAGCCCGAATAGCCAAGGCTTTCGACAAGAAAGTCAAGCGCCGAGCCTTCAAGGAGGGAGAGTTGGTACTGACCGCTCGTCGACCAATGATTCTCACCTCCAAGAAGAAGGGCAAATTTTAGTCCAAATGGGAAGGACCGTTTGTAGTAGAGAATGGAGCCTATCGCCTTGTCAAACCAAATGGCGACAAGATCATGATGCCCATCAACGACAAATATTTGAAGAAGTACTACCCTTAGTTCTCCTTCGAACTCCCACGAGTGCATGAGTCTAAACTGGTTCTCATTACCCTCCAACTGGTACACGAGGCTAAACTGTTCTTATTTCATATACTCCGGCAGGAAACCCTATATGAGACGCTACTAACGGCGTTCTTAGGCGTGACCTAGATCGCCGATTGGTCCAACTTTCTTATAGTCAGGACCAGGATAATTCTGTCATGTTAATTGTCACCTCTGGCAAAGTCAACTTACTAGTCCTCTTCAATAGGATAGTAGCTCCACAGAGTTGCTCAAATCGCAACAAACCCCCACTATCATGTTAACACTAAACCTCTAACAAAATCAACTTACCAATCCTCTCCAATGGGATGGTGAGCCCATCAAGGTCGTTCACATCGCGACAGACAATTCCGTTATGTTAACTGTCACCTCTAACCAAATCAACTTATCAATCCCTTCCATTGGGATGATAAGTCCTCATAGTTGCTCCAATCATAACAAAACTCCATCAGGTTAATGATCACCTCTGATGACTGGCGTCGTTATTCCCATGAGTAACATAGCCTAAGTAATAACCTACCATGCGACGTGTTATTACTTCGGTCAATAGTCACACCCCTAGGTCCCTAAACTATCTGACCTATTCCGAATATCCTAACATTCCCTTAGGATAACTGATGGGTAGTAGCCTACCACGTGACGGCTCCTACAACAATCAATCGTCACATTCCTACATCTCTGAACGATTCGATTATCATTTATGTCGTCGTCCGTGCAGACAACGATAATTATCTAGTGCGGCTCGACAGGCGACATGCCCCACTGTTCCCCAAGCAACAACTCACCAAATGGCAAGTCATAGTTGGGGTCTTCAGTTGACCGCATGCACGAGCAACTTCTCTTGTTTCAAGCTAAGTGTTACCCTCTCGGTTCTGCTTGAGCTGCAATGTGAAAATCGGAGTTAACCCGACCCCATGCCGCGAACAGCCAAGAGCAGAAAAGGAGTCTAACGACTAAGTCTAAGACAGATTAGTCGAAGGCTCGCCTTATTGCTAGAGATAGCATGAGCAGCTCAACTCAAGCGCCGAATAGCACAAGTGAATCCAACATGAAGATAAAACACAGATCAAACACATATCAACACCAGAAAATAAAAAAAAGAAAAAATTGTGCATGCAAAGCAGAGGATAAACAGAACAAAAGGCCATTACGGGCCAAAATTACATACATGAAGTTTTTTTTGAGTTGTGATGCAGCCGACATCAACAACGTTACAAAAAAAAGAGAAAAAAGAAAGAAAAAAGGTGCTTAAACAAAGTAGGAGTTAGATGAGCTTCAGCAAGCTGAAGACAGCGATCTTGGCCTTAACCGTCGCGAGATCCGCCGCACGCCTAGCCTTCGCCTTCTCCTCCTGCCTCCGAAGTCAGGCGAAAGCAGACTCGCCTGCCTCCTCTTCCTGGCGAAGGAGCTGGAGCGCCCTCTCTTCCGCCTCGAGGGCTTGGTACGCATGCACCTTCTTGTGCTCTAGCCGCCTTAGCCGCGCCTCGCCTTTGAGAGAGCCGGCGCCCAAGAAGAAGCTGTCGTCCATGTAAGCGTCCATCTTCTCCAGTATGGCTTGATGTCGCCTGCGCAGACGCCCGAGCAGGGCCTCCTGCCTCAGGATCCGTTTCTCCAAGTCCTCGCGCTCGAACAGAGCGCTCATGGCGAGGGGTGCGGGTTCGGAGTCGGCCTGCACCAGCTCCTCCAAGCGGTACATCAGCTCTTCCACAAGGTGGAGCCCTCGCTCACACCGTCGAGCGAGTTGAACACCGCCTACGTGGCGGATCTCGTCCAAACTCTCCTCCACGAAGGAGAGCACGTCGTAGTACCGCCCAACGCCTTCGCTTATGACGGCGACAGTCCTACGGATGGCGTCCTCCAGTCTTCGAAGGAGGGCAAGGACCGGATTAGGAATAGAGGTCGGTTTAGTAGACCCTTGAGCCGGATCAGCGGCCTGATACAGCATCGCTCCAGCACCGACGACGGAGAAAGAAGAGCCAACACTCTCGGAGTCCATGGGCCAGAGCACGTTCTAGAGTTTTGGCTTTACTCTTAAGATGAGGGTTCGTAGACATGAGGGTTTAGCCAAGAGGAGGCGAGTGCATCATATATAGCCGAAGGCCCAACGGCCGAGATTCGTTGTCCCAAGCAATCGAGCGGCTCAGATTTCCTGTGACGCTTCGAGCTCAATGCTAATAAAAGCCACCCCTCTCGGGACTCCAAACCGACCGATCGGATTGAGCGTGAGAGTCAAAGCGTTCCGTCACTTCGCTATTAATGAGCATTAACGCGCTCACATCACCTTAGCTGGCAAGCATTTGGGCCCACAGGCAGATGCGTGGCACGAGTTCGCCATCACCTGAGTTTCGCCTGTAGCGTGAACTCGCCAGCGCAAACTCGCCGTCAATCGAGTTTTGCCTGCAGCGTGAACTTGTCAGCAGTCGAGTTTAGCCATCAACGCAAACTCGCCATCACATGAGTTTCACTTGTAGTGTGAACTCACCAGCAGTCGAGTTTAGCTTTCAACGCAAACTCGCCATCACCTGAGTTTCGCCTGCAGCGTGAACTCGCCAGCGCGGACTCGCCATCAATCGAGTTTCACCTGTAGCGTGAACTCCCCAGCGTTCGAGTTTAGCCTTCGACGCAACCTCGCCATCACGCGAGGAGCTTCGCCTACGGCACGAAATCATCAGCGGTTATATGAGCAAAACACTGAATGGTGACATATTAAAAGGATATGTGCACAACGAGAAAGTACAAACTTCATTGGATGCTTCTAGACAGTACATTTGAACAAAGCTATGACTTTACAACCAAGAGAGTCACAACATTACATTCAAGAAGCAAAACATGAAACAGAACACCTAGAATCCACTCCTACCGTACGGGCTTATTCTAGGAACTTGAAGGACGCAAGCTTAGTCCTGACTTTGGCTATCTGCTCCGCATGCATGGCGTGAGCTTTTTCCTCTGCCTCTTGGCGGAACAGGATTTGAGGCGGAAGAAGTCCCGATTTCCTTAGATTCGTCGTCAGAAATCAAGATGGGCTCGGCCATGCACTCTTCAGTAACCTCTTCTTGAGCTGCATAACACAATAAAGACACAACAAAGAGTTAGGAGCCTTGACTTACGAATGACCCTTTTACCGAACTACGCAAAGATTTAGACATAAAAGCACCACCACTGGCAGCGGCTTCGGCAGCGCCTAAAGAGGCACCCCCTCTTCCTTTCTTCGAAGCGACTCTCTTCACTTTCGACGCCATTCTGAGTGCGATGAGAGGAAGCTTGGATTTTCTCCGGAGAGGACGACCAAGACAACTGCAGCCTTCCTCGACAAGGAGGGACATTAAATACGCGAAGCCTAGACGGTTTTCCACCGTTCGATTGGACCGTTCAGAGTAAGGCCGAAAAACTCAGGATCTCACACGAACGGCCAGGATCTGGCAGTTTCTAGACACGATATTCAACCAACAGCCTAGATCGGGCGTGGATAACGAAGAGGCCCACTACGCTGTATCTAATGTGAAGCGACGTGCCCACCTCGTCTTAATTAACTAGCATATTAATGTTTAAGTGGACACGTGGCCCACTTAAAGCGGAGCCCGCCCGCGGGTCGGATTCGTCATTTAAAGCTCGTCTGACATTTAAGCCATTTTTGGATTCGCATACCACTCCGGAATTCAAGTCAGCCCTAGTTTCGCCTGCAGATAGTTTCGCCTGCAGAAAAAATTCGCCTGCAGATAAAACAAGCCTTCGGCTAAAATTCGTCGACAACTAGAATCCTCCTGCAGTTAGATTTACGCAGCAGCCAAACTCTGACTAGTGTGAATCCATGTTGAACAATGACAAAAAACGACAAAGAGTGGAGTGCACACAACGGAAGTAATGACTAGAAACAAAGAGATAATGTCATACGTTAAGGGAAATTCTGATACAACGAGGGAATCAAAAGCAAATTACAAAGCTCTCAACCGCGACTCCACCTCATGAAGCTCCCCAGCGTGGCAAAGTTCGAGCCTCCTCAGGATTTCTCGGCGAAGATCTTCCTCAGTGCGTGAGACCAAGTCTTGGACAGTGTGTTTAGCCTCCTTGAGGACTCGGTCCTTTTCCTCGACGGAACCAGCGACCAGTCGCCGACGAGACTTAATATCCTCCAATTCCTTTACCAACTGTTCGTGAGCCTTCTCTTGAGTAGCTAGGGAGGCCTGCGCATTAGCAATGACTTTCTTCAGCTATTATCTCCGAAGACAGGCGAGAAAGGCGGGAATTAGCCTTTTGTTGCTCATGGGTCACTCGTTCATTCTCGGCCTTGACCTGTTCCAACTCTGCTGACAACCTTGCCTCCAACGACATAGTCTCGTCCAGTCTGCGGTCGTGCTCCTCCAGTGCTGCAAGATGAACAATCTCGGAACTCATCGCGCAAAGGGTAAGCAATTGTCGAATGGCCCGCTCCACCTCTTCCAAGCGCTGGAAATACGGCTTAGCTGTGGCGGCGCCAAGCTTAGTGATCAAGAAAACCATGTCATGATCGAGGTCCTCCTTGAACTCCTCAAAAGGATAGTTCTCTTCCAATGTGAGCTTGATGCAATCGGATAAAGTATCTTGGAAGTTGGCCAGGGTTGAGCCACCTTCCTTTTACGCGAACGTTCCAAGGGAGAGAGGGTAGCCTCTTCCACCACGGATGAAGTTATGATCGAGGTACCGGTAGTCATGACTACGAAAGTAGTGATAGGTGCTACCAAAGCCGACGTGCCTGCCGACGCCACTGGAGTAGCGGCCGCGGCACCGACAGTCACCAAGGACGAGGAAGTGGTCACTAGCCGAGTGGGGGTCTCCCTTTGGAGAGGGGACTCTTGTGCTGATGGTCCACCTCAAACCAACGCTTCCTCAGGAATATGGATTTCCCCTTGTTGGCATGACACATCTTCATGGGCCGACGCCTCCTCCTCGCTCGATAGCGCCTCATGAATCGAGACGTCATCGTCCGCCTCTGATTCACCCATCTCTCCGGCCGAATTGCCCGCCCAAGAGGGGGGATCCTCTTTGCCAGTAGCTTCATGGGATGGGTCAGCTGCGAACACAAGAAGAGGGTTAGTAAATGCCCCTCGAGAGGAGACCTATTGACAGTACAATATGCTTGGGTCAGCAACGCTAGATCCTACCCTTACCTGAGCCACCAAGCTCCTCTTCATCCCCAGTTCCCTCCTCCTCATCGGAAGGGATGGAAATCACCTTCTCAATCGTACCTACATAAAGTCAACACAAGCATCAGAAGGTGCAGATTTGACATTACACTTGAGAATACGGTATTAAGGACTACCTCCTGATATGGTCGTAGGGGTCATGGAGGCTCCCGCCTTCGGGCGCCTAGGATTCATTTAGACCCACATCAAAGCCCTTGGTGTCTTCAGCTAGATCTTCTAAAACCACTCTCTAGTAGTTTGGCAGCCCTTCCGCCTTGAGGCATGAGGAGCTCCTCTAGAGCGACGCCCGTATTCCATCAGACAAGAACTCTGGAACCGAAAGCCCTCAGGATTGGCGCTAGCATCCCGACACCACCGGCAGTACAGGAGCGTATGGTGCAAATTACGATCCTTCGCAAGCAGCTCAAAATGGGCATGGGTACCGCTAGCATGAGTCCAGAACCATCCTCGAGCACCATCCACTAGCCCTCCTTCAAAGTGTAAATGGGGATTGACGTTTCTCACGTACAGTTGGTCGTACCCGAACTGGCGGGCAAACCTACAAGGGAGGTACGGCTCAAGGTAGCACACAGAGCCTGTCCGCAGGATGTGATACCCCGGTTGAATATTCACCAACCATCGAAAAGCACCACAGGAGATTACGGTGTGATGATCCACCGTCGATACATCCCTAAGAGACTCCTCGTATCCCCCTCCACTGAAGTAGGGGAAGAATCGGAGAAAGTTATAGTAGCCGAAATGGGAGAGCGTCTTCCACGCGTCGGGGATGTCCTTACACTTCCACGAGCACCTCTCCAAGCGTTGGACGAACAGAACGAACCTATCTCCTTGAAGAGCCACTGGAGCGCTCATCAAACACTCGTAGTGGTAGACAAACCACGCCATCAAGTAAGTGTACGATAGCCCCACTCTAGGGTTGGGAGTTGTGATGACTTCCCCTTCCTCTTCGTCGACATTCGACACACGACAAAATTGGGCCGTTAGTGTGCGGAGTCCCCGATGGATACACGCCACCATCACCGACACCAAGGCGTAGGATTTCCCGTGAGCCAAGCAAACCGCAGGGTACATGACTTCTACCGAAAGCACCTCAAAAGAATGAGTGGGGACCACACACCTCTTCAGCCACAACATGAGGTACCCCGCGAGCAGAGCCTTTCAAGATACAGGGGACTTGGCCTGGTGATGGAACGAGTGTAGAACCATCCTGAACCTGAATCCACCCTCGTCATGCTCAAGAGTCACATTGGCTCCCCCTTCTGCCATCCTCCTTTCCACTTCGGCTTGTTCACACTCGCCCAGCGGCAGAGTAGGCCTCCCTCTGATGTCGTTCTCCGGGAATAAATAATCAGCCCAGTTCTTATGGCTGATCCCCGGAGCCCTCTTCTTCTTCCCTTTGTGGTCTACCTCCCCTAAGGTATTGAGGCATATATGGTAGTGGTAGAGCAACTCCCATAGAGTCTCAACCACCAAGGGGGAGCGGTCGGAAAGCTGGTCGATCTCATCTTGACTCGGGATGTACTCCTCATATGGGAAGCTTCCTAAGAGCAGCCCTAACACGTCGTACATCTCGTGAAGGGTTATGCCGAGTTTGCCGTTAGGGGTGAAGAACGTGCCACTGTCCGCGTAATGCAGTTCCAAGATGTTGTGGAACTGAGGAGCGTTGATTTTCAGACCATGTTGAGTGGCCCGAATGGCCACAAACAACTCTAAGTCCATGAGGTCAGAATTCTCGACCAAAACATAGTCAGTAATCTTGGACCACCAGGTGCTGCTGCCAAGCATGGAGTAGATCCACCCTGGGGCTCTGAAGTCCTTTGGAGGAAATCTCCTAACAACTTGGAAGAAACGATGACGGAGGGTCTCGCCTACGAAAACTTGGCCCGAACCTGCAAGTCATGCAAAATTTCGCCTCCAAAGACGAATTTCACCTGAACGATTCATTCGCCTTTGGAGACAAATTACGAATAATGCGACTTGTCCAAAGCCTTGAACCGCCAATGAAATGGCCTCACTTAAATCCACGCCTCAGACAACTAAGGGTTAGAGTAGAAACCTTAGCATTAAGCGTAAGGGAAACTATTCGACAATTCATCATTTGAGGGGAATAGTATGGCTAGCCCGATTCTAATGGTAATCGATAAAGGCAAATCAAACCCGTTGATAGCTGAGGGTTTGTTAAAAATCCTAAAGAAAGCCAAATACACCTGACTCGCTAGGGACTTCTTTATTCAAAGTATTCCAGACCACACACAAATTGGTTTAGGTCTGAAAACTTTGAAGGGGGTCTTGTAGACGGTAAAAATTACCGCCGCAAACTGGTGCATGAATTCGCCCGCGAGTCGGAACCACCCACTCGGATTAAGGGCAGGCCTCACCTATGGTTTGGGCTCAATAGCATGAACCCAAACCGCACGAGCCCCAAATTCGCCTACATGAGTCAAAGTCATCCGGATTCGCCTGCGTTGTCGACTCGCCCGCATGAGTCAAGACCATCCAGATTCGCCTGCTTACTCGACTCGCCCGCACGAGTCGAGAATCGAATTCGTACCCGCAAGCTGCTGTTAGACCCTAGAGGGGGGGTGATTAGGGTCTTATGCTAATCTAAT
>BQKN01063169.1:165609-221761 GCA_022839385.1 Asparagus kiusianus
ATATGTATTATGTCAGGGTATTTTTATTTGTTTTTATTGAAATATGTATTATGTCAGGGATTATTATGTTTTTGTACAGGGTATTTTCAAATTTCAAAATATTTTTTAAAAAGATACTGGTCACATTTAGGGACGGATTTTCCGTCGCTAAAATATCTTTAGCGACGGAAATCCGTTGCTAAAGATTTTTTTTAAATTTAAAAAAAAAGTACGACGGAAAATCCGTCGCTAATGTCCCGTCGCTAATATTTAGCGACGGATTATCCGTCGCCAATAGTCATATTAGGGACCCTCAATGTAGCGTCGGTATTTTAGCGACGGAATTTTATTTTTTCCGTCGCTAAAAGTTTTAGCGACGGATTTTGGACTTTTAGCGACGGATTTGTCCGTCGCTAAAAGTCCTGTTTCCAGTAGTGCGCTAGCTCTCGAACCCCAAAGGAGTCGACGACAAGCTCTTTGCATAACCTTTGCATTAAAGCATCTCCTCCCAGTTCCAAGCCCTGATCGCTACTAAACTCAGAGATTCGAACTCTATCAACTCGAGCTTCTACTGTGCACTGAAGCTCAACAGAAACCTCGGTCGGATCGTCCAAGGGAAGTAGACTCGGTGCGAGAATCGAGCGAAGCATCCTATAGCTACCGAAAGTCCCCACGTTAAACAAGGAGGGCATCCCTCCGCTTCTGTTGTAATTTTTGATTCATTAGTTCGTAATAAGCTATTCTTATAAATACAAACAAAGTTCCCTGTTTTCGGGAAGATCAAAATTTACACCTACACTCGCCTGCATAGCTAGAGCTCGCATGGAGACCAAGCTCGCCCGACAGCTGCCAACACTATCAACAGTCATATTAGTGGTCATATTCCATGAATCAAGGAGGAAAGTATTGCGCATCTCACCTAGGCATGTCCATATCCCACAGATCAAAGAGATCTCTTACTCTACAAATAGTCACTAATGGCTACAAGAAGAGGGCGGCTGTTAGGCCCCCAGGTGGTCACATTCCAAATCCAGGAGGCATAATGCTCCTCACCCCTACTTGATACGTTAACACCATACTCTATTAGTTGGATTCTATCATTTTCTCCCTAGCCAGGATACCAATATGGTACATTAACATTACACCTCTATCGCATACATATCAAAAGGGACCAAAGTTCTTTTACTACCAAAAGAGTCAATCAATTACAACAAAAATAATTCTTCTAAAGGGAATGCGGATAAAAAGATTGTATTTGTGTAATACATTTGGCTATCCTGGAATCCTAAGTTTCAAGAGCGTTCTTCTGAGCGCTCACCCTCAACGTCCTAGGATTGACAAGAGCTGCTTGAATCTGGCTCCTGTAGCCTTGGCAGCAAAGTGATACCACGCATGAGCACTATCCACCAAGCTCCCTGTGTGTAAATCCTAGATTTGGATTCCTAACAAAAGGTTGGTCATATCCGAACTGACAAGTGAATTAGCATGACAAGTATGGTTATTCAACCTAAAAACAAGATGGCTAGACCTAATGTTGACTAACCAGTTGAAGTACTCACTAGACAAGCAAGTAAATCCTTTGGTACCTGCCCTATCTTCAAATTCATCTCTGGGGTTAGTACCACCGATCTTAGCAAAACAATAATAAATATAGTAGTGATCTTCTTCTTAAAATTTTGAGGAATCCTCGCAAAGGTATTTGATAGTCCACTTCGAGTGCTCATACCTCTGAAGTACTGAGACGCTATCTCCGCTTGACAACATCAACGAACAACAGTGCGAAGTATACCATATCACCAGAAATGTGCATGTTAACTCTACTCTAGGGTTCAGGACATGATCTCTCGAGCTATTATCCTCTTGATTCAGGTACTTGGAGGCTAATTCTCTTAGCCCATAATGTGTGCCGGAAGAAGGGCCAAGTTTGTAAAACCCAAAAAATTTGGATATTATGTGATAAATAACAATGAATATGTTATATGTGATAAATAATATATTTTGATGTTTGAGTATGCTAGGAATTGACTTAAGATCAATTCAATGTATATGTGTGAATGTATGAGTGCAAGTGCACAAATCATGCACGAAGAAGAAATCTAGAAAAATGACCAATTAAGAGTTTATATGTTTTTTATACCAATAAATTTAGAATCTGGGAAAACTCAAACAATAAAAATTGTACGAATCTTAGTCGACCATCAGGGGTTTTTTCTAGGAACGGCAGGTTTGAGTTTGGGTTTGTTTTGTTTTATTTCCACCCGATAACATGTAGGAGTATATATACACATTTTTTCCTGAGTTGTAAAGGGTTTTTCATGAAATTTTTAGCGGCAACCACCCCCTCTCTCAAACCCTAAACCCTAGATCTTAGTTGACCCTTCTCTAAGGTGTTTGTTGAAGGAAAAGCGAGGTTTTTGCAGCGTTTAGCAGGGGAGGGATCTTGCATGCTTGTCCAGAGGCTCGACATGATGTTTCAGGCAAGATCACTTACGTCAAAACCCACACCCTTAGTTAATTAATGATTTAAGATGTTTAAATCAATGTTTTACATGTTTAGATCTTAATCTAATGTGAAAAAGATTAAAATTTTGATATTAACGGTAAATAAATGTTAGATGTACATGGTGTTCGTGCAGTTTATGATAGAAACGTGATCATGATCACTAGGGTTGTTTCTAATTTTATTTTTAATGGTTAAATCATGCTTAAGACATGTTTAAACGCTAGTTCAACCCTTATTTGAGGGTTCTATGTTATATTCATTCTTAAACCCTAGACTTGTGATAAAAGAGCTTATATCTTAATTAAATATGTTTAAACCCTAGGTTTGGAGTATCCTTGGCTCTGTGAATGTGAATAAACAAAATTGTATAAGTTTAAAACTTAATATGCAAGCATGCCCATGTCCAGTTTATGTCATTTTATTGATAAATGAGAAGATTAAACCTAAATTGTTTAATTAAGGCTTTAAATAATCATGGAAATGATTCTTTTGATTTGAAATTACTAGTTTTGTAATGTATTAAAGCATGATTTATACGTGATGATTGCTAAGAGTTGTACGTACACAGAGTTGTGCATGTTTCTGCTTAATAGTCGATTACTAAGAGTAGTAGTCGACTACTAATGTCCAGTTTGGTTTTTACAGAATTTGTCTGATTACAGAGTAGTCGACTAGTATACAGTGTAGTCGACTACTAATATTGATTCATGTTTTACAGAGAATGAGTAGACTCAGTGTAGTCGACTACTAAGCTTAGTAGTCACCTACTAAGGCTAATCTTCTTGACATTGTGTTGTTTTGATTTGACAAGCGAGCTCGAGGCTCGAGTTAAATGATAGTAAATATGTGATCATAATTATACATGAATAGTTTCGTAGTACACGTGTTAATGCCCTAGAATGAGATTTTGTTAAGTATTGTTTCAAGTATACTTTTTACTATGAATTTGTATCTGCACTAGTGTACGCAGAGGTTGTTGAACTTATATTATGGTATCCGTACAAGAGTGTGCGTAGAGGTTTGTGAACCTATATTATGGTATCCACACTAGATGTGTGTGCATATATTGTTGAACCTATATTATAGTATCCGCACTAGAGTGTGTGTAGAGGTTTGTGAATCTATATTATAGTATCCGCACTAGATGTGTGCGTAGAGGTTGTTGAACCTATATTATGGTATCTGCACTAGAGTATACGTAGAGGTTGTTGAACCTATATTATGGTATCTGTACTGGAGTATGCGCAGAGGTTGTTGAACCTATATTTTGGTATCCACACTGGAGTATGTACAGAGGTTAGTGAACCTATGTTTTGGTATCTACACAAGTGTACGCAGAGGCCGGTCTACCTATATTGTTGTACCTGCACGAGTGTGCACAGAACATATAGTTTCGTTTCCACATAGTTATGCGCAGAGTTTGAAATGGTTAATAGCTATCATGCAAGGGGGTGCTATTTTTTGAAAAGAATCATAAAAGATAACTTATATGACTTGACAGCCTAATGTGTTTGGTGGACGCTAAATGTGATATAACTCACTTTGGAGCAGTTTTACGTCTGAGCGACTCACTTGTTAGAACTCAAGACATATCTTTTACTCGATGTTGAGTATGATGTTTTACCTACATGCTTCTGCTTGAGTCATTTTGAATCTTATTGTTTATTCTTGTGTTTCAGGGAAAAATGATTCCTAGGTACGCTACGCTTAATAGATAGAGCCTCCACTACATGTAGTAGCCCTTCTCTTGGAGCGGATGGAGGTGATCTTGCTTTAGCGCTCTGATGCTTTTGTTGTTGTTCTTTTTTTGTTTTTATTTCCTTTTTCAAGCGGTTTAGAGCATCGGAGAGTCGCATAATGACGCTTTTGTTGTTGTTCTTTGTAAAGGCTGTGAGCCTAGGTACATTCTTAGTTGATTTATGTCGTGATCCATTTATATATTTGAGGATGTCAGATGTATTCCAGACTTGTCCTTTGAAAGATGATTCATTTATGAGATACTCTTTCTATATCATGTCAGTTACAGTTATTTCATTCTATTATCTGTTTGTACCTACACTATATTTTCGATTCCACTAGAGGATATTTGTAAGGACCATAAATTTTTGATACCAGTTAAAATAATTTTCTGGTATTTTAAAATTGTTAATTATTATTTTTAAAAGTGTATTTGTATTTTTCTTGATTTTCTAGATTTTCTATGATTTAAAGTCTTAAGTTTTATATTTATTTAAATGATATTAATATTTATAAATTAATTTTATTCGGTGAAAATTTATGGAATTTATCTGTTGCGTTATCGATGTTGTTGCATGTTATTTTGAATAATACGTTGTATTATTTTTATTATTACGTATATTTTCGTATAATACGTTGTATTATTAATTACGTATTATTTGTATAATTTGCTACATTATTTCTACCATTACATATTTTCTGTCGTATTAGTATAACTTGTACGTTTTACTGTGTATATAATTATCACATAATTGTTTGATTTTAAATATAAGTAAATATATTTTATTTATTAATTATTCTCATTTAATTGTACAATATATGTATATTTCGATTATTTCGTATTCACTGTTGTATTAGCATAACATGTACGTTTTTATTTGTAGATAATTATTATTTAATTAGTTTAATTTTTAAATACCTATAATTATTTATTTAAATTATTTTTTGTTTAATTATCCCTAACCCTAACCCTAATATACCCTATATATATATATATATATATAAATATATAAATATAGTTCACACTGCCTCCACAATTCTTTCTCCTTCTCTTCTTCTCAAAACACACAAACCCAGCCACCACCCAACACCCGAGCTCGCGCCGCCCCATCTCGCCATGGCCACCGCCGACGAGCTCCAGCCACCAGCCTCTGCCTGCTCATCTCCTCCCCCACTCGCCTCGTCGGCCGCCCTGAGCTCCGTCAGCAGCCCCAGCCCACGTCGTCCTTAGATCCGCCGCCGCCTTCACGCCGCACTGCCTCCACCTCAGCCGAGAACCGCCACAGACCCGCGCCGTCCTCCCCTCCGTAGTTAGCTCGAGCTCCACCATCTCCTGCCCGCGCCGCCGCTCCGACCACCCCCGTCTCCTCCCCTCATCTCAGCCTCCCTCCCCGCAGCCGCCGCTCTCTGAGCCGCCACCCATGACCACAGCTGCACCCCTGGCGCGCCCAGTTTCCCCGTACTCCTCCGCCAAGATCTACACCACCACTACCTCATCGCTGCCCGACGCCAACCCGAGCTTCCCCGCTCGCTGTTGCCGTACCGTAGCTCTACCCGCCTCGGACTCATCGTAGGCAAGATCCCTATTCTCCGATCGTTTTTCATTACAATTTTAGATCTATCGTAAATTATTTATATGCAAGATCCCGCTCCTCTTAACTCGTCATTTCCTATTTATATCTGTCGTTAATTAGTTGCATAGATTAGATTATGAATTGTTATTATCTACGTGGGCTTATTGATGAATTGGTGAATTATCTGTTTATATTAATTTATAATTGTTATTATATGCGTGGGTTTGATGAATAATATTGAATGGATAGTAATTATATGATAAATAGTATTTTCAGAACCAATATAATAAATTAAAAAATTTATTTTGGGTAATAGAATTATTTTAGATTAATTATAATATTTTTAGAATTTTTGTCGTGGAAGGAAATTATTTTATAATGAAAAAGTTTTTAAAGAAGTTATTTTGGAAAAAGATTATTTTTGTGTGATTGATAGTTGTAGAACACGACATTTCATGTACATTGACATCGACATGTTGACACTCTTATTTATACTCACTCATGTCATATATGCACACCTGGTTCATCGCTAGCTTATGTAGTCATGTTCATCATATGATTTGCATAAAATTAGTTCTGTTTATTTATTATTTCTTGTTTTGTTGAGAACCGTTAGTGGTTCATGTTCTTAGTTGCCTAGCGTGTCGTGTACAAGACCATGATACCTGTGTATTATTGTCTTAGAAAACAAGAAGAGTTGGGATGGGAAGGTCTGGGTTCATGTTATCGGATATGTTGTTGTTTATTTCTAGGCTCGCACCAGTGAATCGTTTCGCACTGGGGTGGGTCTGAGGAGCAGTGATCGGATGTGTTTATTATTTATTTCCAGGCTCGCACCAGTGAATCGTTTCGCACTGGGGTGGGTCGAAGAGCAGTGATCGGATGTGTTTATTGTTTATTTCCAGGCTCGCACCAGTGAATCGTATCACACTGGGGTAGGTTTGAGGAGCAGTGATCGGATGTGTTTATTGTTTTTTTCAAGTCTCACACCAGTGAATCGTTTTGCACTAGGGTGGGTCTGAGGAGCAGTGATCGGATATGTTTATTGTTTATTTCCAGGCTCGCACCAGTGAATTGTTTCACACTGGGGTGGGTCTGAGGAGCGATGATATTATGATTATTGATTAAATCCAGGCACGCACTAGTGAAACGTTTCACACTGGGTAGGTCTGAGGTACTAGTGAGATGTGGTTGCTAACCAAATTTCCGATAATGTGAACTTTGACTCTGTGTGAGATGTGATCCAGTGAGTTGTGATCGGATGGCTAGTTTTTTTCTTTTCATACATAGATTGGGATTAATATTTAATTATCTACAATTTGAGACATATGGTATATACATGAAGGTTTCATTATTTGGATTATTTTGCTCGACGTACTACGTCTCTTGTTGTAGATTTTGAGGTATTAATTCCATCTATTGTATGCCCCTGTTACTTGGATGATTAGACTGATCGTTAGCTGCATGATCTCGTTACCTGATCGATTTTGGATGTTTTATGTTTACCATGTTTTAGTAGTGTTTTCGCATGTTGATTTTGTTGGATTTCCCGTTGCACGTTTCTTTATCATTTCTGTTGTTATATCATTTTCGCATTGGGTTTTCGTTCGCTCTATTTGTTTTGTGGGGTCTTGTCGTGTGTCTACACGTTGACGTACATCTGTTTTCTCTGGTGTATGTCAGACTTAGAGGAAGAACAGGTTCAACATGAGACAGAGGATTCTCAGCAGGAATGCCTTGCAGACGGAGCAGAAGAAGAGTCGAAGCCTATTCTTTTTCATTTATTAGTTAATGGTTCTAGTTTACTGTTGTAGTTCTTATCATTCCTACCTGATCAATGTATTTCATATTTCTTCAGTATTTCATTCAGATAGTTTTGGTATAAAGGCACGTTTGACCTGTATAATTATGTCTCGGATGTTATCCCATTTGTGATATGTATTATTTATTCTGGTTTGTCCTTATATTATTGCTGATTGTGATCGGGGACCTGTAGCTTCGCATTGTATTTATATCCAGACGCTTAGCGTATTGGATTGAGAAGAAAAAAGAGAAAAAAATAATAGTGTATATTTCTTCTCAATCTAATACGTCGCGGGCTTGTTCACGTTCCGATTCCCGGGTATTTTTGGGAAGCGGGGCGTGACAATATTACTGTTATTGGTGAAACTTATTGTTGCACAGTATAGGTGCATGGTAGGTTTGTCATCTCTGGGTTCACCTTGCACTACAGCCATGTATGAAACCAGGAACACCATAGTTGCTATCAGAGCTCTAGTTCCAGCATCTTAGGATCATCCTGTATCGAGTTGTGGAGCTAGAATAGAGTTTCCTAGGATATATGTACAAAGTCTGCTATCTAGAATAAGTGAGGACGATATATACGTAAATCTCAAAATTTTAGAATTTTTTTGACAACTATTTTATGTTTATTTAAAGTATTTGCGTGAATACTATGTGCTATGAGTACATATTGTGATACATTATATATAAATCTCAAAATTTAAAACGAATTCTACCTATGATTTGAAGAAGGTTTCTTATTTGCCTTAATTCCGCTACACAAAACCCTAGCTCTAATCGTTAGTTCTGCTCAATTCACCCTCTCCCCTTTTTGTTCTTCATTCCTCTCCTTTTGTTCTAATTTTGCCCTAATTCTCGATTTCCTGCACTTTCAAACGACGAGGGTTTCAATATTTGAATGGCTGCTGTAGCGAGTTTAGAAAGTAAGTTGAATCCATACAACTTATTATATCCGTATGTATTATACATTTCTATCATCAATCTTACACAGCTTATTTTGAGAGACCTTTGGTGAAAGCCTAGAAATCACACGTAATGAACTGCATTCAACCACACACTGGCTCACATAACTTGAATTATAAAGTTTTTTCCCCACACAAGACAAAGAGATGTCCTTGACAAACCTAAAGTTTTCTTGTTTGTTTAGAGTAAGATATATCGGATTTGAGGTGAAAATTTCAGCTTGCGCTTGAAATGGATGTGACTGCATCTTTACTTGGTTTGAGTTAGTTTTAGGAGACTTGAAGTTTGTTATTTTCGACTCATGTTCTTTTTTTTTGTCACAACCCTCTTTTTATACCAAAACTGCAACATCATTCATTTACGATTTCGATACAGTTACGTTGGTTGGAAATGTAATGCTATATCCAGTTCACACTTTTTGTATTATTGACTGTGTCTATATAGACTACTTTTCACACTGTGACTGGCATTTATACTATCTTGTAAGGAGACATTAGCACTTAAGGAGAAATATGTAAATTGCATTTGTACTAAATTGATGGGTTTGTTGTCTACTGTTTGTAAGAGATGAATCAACAGAATATATCAAATTCATCTATACATATAAAGTAACTGCTTTGTAGGTTTAACTGGGTAAAGTCAGGTCCGTTATATGATTCTTGCGGTTTGAGTTTTTGTTGGTGAGAGCTGAGAAGATATGTTTGCTTCGAATCTTGATACAGTCCCATTAGACTTCTTAATCTTCATTACTTGTTTTAATGCACAAATTATACCACTCCTAAAGTTGGTTTATTTGTGGATGATTCAGCAAATTCATGTTGCATCGCCACGTAGCGAAAGGCGGAGAAAGTACTTATTAGTAAAGGTAATTTTCAATTTCGTTCCATTTTAGTTCCTCTTCTTAATATTTGTTTGTTCGTGCTCTTTTTACATAGTTTAGTTTCTATGAAACTTTCACATAGGCTCATCTTGGTATCTATGTGGTTGGATATATGCTAGGAAAGAAGGATATGATAGATTAGTTAGTAACAAGGTATATATTCTTACAGGAAAGAACAATTATGGCCAGAATTAGATCAGTTGCTTCGAGATCAAGATGATGCTTCAGGTGCATCTACCACTTACATAGCCGCTGTTCCTGAATACAGGATTGTGTTTGTTGACTCATAAGCCACATCACATTTGGAAAAGAAATGGAGTCTTGGAAATGGTCACACCGTTCATGATATTCAACATCCATTCAGGTACTAAAGGAATGTTTTATATTGAGACATGTATTTAAGTTCATCTAATAATAGAATAATACATGATATCTGATCTTCAGAGCTAATATAGTTGTGCGGAAAGGGCTCCACACTCCAGCTTCTGATCGTTCTTGCATTCATCTGGAGTTTGACATTGCTCTAACTGGTCTTGCGTAAGTACTTGTATTTCTTTTTTCCTTTCTTGATTCCACATCACATTATTTCTTTTTTCCTCTCTTGATTCCACATCACATTATTCATCTTATGCAACTCATTCAATTGTATACTTAACATGACAATGATCTGATTGTTCGAGTGTCGGATATGTTCAAAGTCTTTATGACTTGTTTTTTTGTCTTTGAACAACTTTGCATTTAGATATGTGAGAGTGGTTCTATAGAATGTGAAAACATGCCATTGAATCAATTTTATGATCCTAAGCAGTTGTATGAATTCGTGCTCTGTAGGGGTAACTAGATCAATGTTATCCAGTTCATTAGAGGTTATACATGTAATGGACAGGGCTTTCCTACATTTCATGTTTTTCATCTTATATCTTCTCTTTTCTTTCTCTTTCATTTTTTTTAAAATTTTTATTTTGACAAGCTCATTAATGTAAAAGCTAAACAAACTTAAATTATGAGTTTATGACTGTGTTGGTTATTTTTATGGTTTATGCTACTGTTGTCATTATTATATGTTTGTTGTTGCTTTACAAACTTAAATTAGATATTCCTGGCACATTTCCTTGTGCTCACGGTAAAACAACTCTTCCACCAGATATGAAACAGGAGACCATGTTGGTGTATATTCAGAGAATCGCATTGAGACTGTAGAGGAGGCTGAAAAGATATTGGGTCTTTCATCGGATACATTCTTCTCTAATATTCATGCGGATAATGAAGATGGAACCCCCAGCAACAGTGGCTCTCTCCTACCTCCTTTCCCATCTCCCTGTTACTCTAAGAACTGCTCTTACACGATATGCTGATCTTCTGAATTTTCCTAAAAAGGCAAGAACTATCTGGATTCAAACAACTAATTTAAACATTTGTTTCTAAAACAGTATATTTGATACTATCAATATTTGCTATTCAAGCTGCTTACTTGCTTTAGCTGCACATGCTTCTAATCCCAGTGAGAAAGAAAGATTGAGATTTTTGGCGTCTCCTACTGGCAAGGTAGGTTCAGTTATTGGTGACTCTAATTGTCTAAGCTTTTAGTTTTATCGTAAATCACTTTCTCATTTTCCATTGTTTTTCTTTGACATAGGATGGATATTCTCAATAGATAGTTGCAAGTCAAAGGAGCCTTCTGGAGGTTATAGCCGAGATCCCTTCAGCCAGGCCTCCACTAGGAGTTTTCTTTGCAGCAATAGGCCCCTGGTTGCAGCCTAGATATTATTCAACATCATCTTCACCAAGGTGAACAACAGTTGATGATGTTTTTGTTTTTGGGCATTAATAGTTTCACACACTTTGCACGAGGTGTATTCATTTTAGCATTAAAAAATGGGTGGGACTTCTTTTTGCAGGATGGCACCAACTAGCTAGAATTCATGTAACATGTTATTTAGTCCATAGACCAACATCGATAGGAAGGATTCACAAAGGAGTCTGCTCAACCTGGATGAAGGTTAGTCTTGTTCTATCTCTTGAAAATTGTGTTTCTTTAAATTTTGCTTTAATTTATCCAAAGATTCAGTTCAGAGATTTACCGCTACATGTCTGCTTACACACAAAGAGCCACCCAGATCCAAAGATTATTCCTATGAATTGAGCATACCAGTTTGCTCTTCTTTTTAATTGCTAAATCTAGCTAAGATTCTTATATTATTTTGTAAAGAATTAGCATATCAAAGTAATCAATAAATGCAGTCAATGATGATGCTTGTGCCGGATTTTGAGATAAAATATCACGAACCAATGGAAGTTACTATGGTGTTACTAAGAACTTTATAGTGTTACCTAAATAGATTTTGCTCACTATTCTCATCATCTTACATCATTAACAAAAAAGCCACTAACAATATTAATTTCAATTTTCTCATGGGTGGGTAAAATCAATTTTTGAAAAAACTTTTTTGAAAATTACTTTAAAAGTGTTCGACCAATAATTTGTGATATGCCAAATGCCCTCTCCCTGGTGGACTCATCATTGCTTATGCCCGGCACATGGTTAGGCATAGAGAGCCTATGTATGGTTAGGCATAGAGAGCCTATGTATGCTTCTTCCATGTTTCTTTGCCTCATTTCAAATTGTGTTGATTTTCTAATTGTGTTGCTTTACTACTAAACTCCCTGTTGACTATCCTTTAGTACATATTTTTTGATAGACCTCTGAACATGTCATACAGATACCAGGCCATGAATATGCTTTGATAATTGGATAGCATTAGTTACATTACATAATGGCAAAAGTTAAAAGAAATAGGCTTTTATGTCGATCACCTCAAAAATTAAGGACTCGTACAAAATTGCTCATAAATGTTTGTAAGGCTCATTTTGGTATCCTCTTCATTGTAGATTTCTACTTGGCTTGTGTTTTTCACGTATCTAGGCTTGAGCAAGTTATGGAATTTTTAGGTCCCTGTCACCAAGTTCCATATTTGTCAATATTTTTGACCACGTGGTTTATATGTCATTGATCCAAAAATATGGGGATAAGTGGGTAAGGATGGCTTAGATGTGACTGGTATAAGATAGAGGAAATAGATCACTTGATGAAAAATGTAAAGGCGGAAGATATGTAGGCTGAAGAAGGTCATTAACAAAGATGAATATGGTTCTGATGGATAACTACTCAAAGGAAAAATTATGCAATCTCCTTCCAATGACATATCAGTCGTCTCTAATGGAGTTGTGGAGATTAGTGAACAAAACACATAAACTCTTAGCACAAAATAACACCAAGGTGAAGATAAGGCAACCAAGTGAAGAAAAAATGATACAGTGTACAATTAATCATCAATGGATAGCAAAGCATAGGGAAAAGAACTCGGGCAAATACATATAAAACACAAAGTGCAATCAGAAGCTTCGAAATGAAAGGAAAATCAAAGGCTTTTTAAAGAAATTAGTGCAAAGACTTAGAAAGGCTATAACGTCGTAAGCTTGGATTTACATACACATCATCAAAATTAACTTTTAGGTATATTCTTCTTATAGTATTTGATTGATCAATCACCTTGTAGATATAACAACTCTACTATCGCATAATTTATCCCTACATATAAATTTATTGTTCAAACATTTAGAATTACATTTAATAAATATATATCAAATCTTTACCTAAATATCATTATAATTTAAAATAATATTAAAAATTTTACTCGTGCATTGCACGTGTAATCCAACTAATATATACATGGGAAAGTGTTCCTAAGGTGACGCCTTAGATAATCATCTAACGATGTAGCCTAAAGCCACATGATTAAGCTACATTGTGGATGATCTGTTCTGTTAAACTTGATCTACATATTTTAAAACCCTAACACACCAAGTTTGGGGTGAATCCATCGTCGTTTGACCCTCCGTTGATTCATGTGAAAAGTTCTATTCATTCAAAATTGTTAAAATTGATACGAGTGGATGAAGGGTCAAACGACTATGGGTTCACCCTAAACTTGGTGTGTTGGGATTTTAGAATACGTAGATCAAGTTCAACGGAGCGGATTATCCACAATGTAGCTCAATCATGTGGTTTTAGGCTGCAACAAAGATAGTGTAAGAAGAGAGCACAACATGATTTGAGAGCATCGCGACAGCGCAAGATTCATGATACATGTTACAATTGTAACAGGATCAGATGTAGGATGAAGGATTATCACAGTACACCAGTAGGAGACCATCATAACAGAGGTCAGGGTCAGCAGTCTCAGGGTCGTAATTACGGCCAGCAGCGTAGGATAGAGGCACTAAATGTTATTCCGAGGATTGAGGGGCAAGAAGGCTAGATTTACGATATCCAGGAGATTCCTGAGGGACAGATGATCCCATAATATCCGACCACTGGCAACGCAATAGCCGTTTGCCATCGGTAGATTTTATGCAGTCATACCATTGATGATGGTGCGAACGGAGCTTTCTTCGTGATTTTATTTCTAGCTCAAATCTTGTTTGATTTAAAAATTTTGCATTCTTTTACCTTTCATGCCTTCATGGATAGGCTTCAGCTTGTAGCACATCCTTTAGATGTTCCATTATCAGTCTCTACTCCACTAGGGGAGATGTATCATCGGACGAGATGAGTCCGCGACTTCATCATCGATTTGATTGTTTTGTGAATGTCAGATTTTGACGTTATTCTTGGTATGGATTGGTTATCATCCTATCATATCTGTATCGACTGTTTCGCTAAAACAGTCAGCTTGTGAGCATCCGTTGTGTTTGTATAAATAGTAGAAACCTCATAGGGTAACTAGAATGCAGAGTCGTTGCTGGCATACATAGAGGAGGTGAAGGTCCGATATCAGGGTGAAGATTTAAATGAGACCGGAGTTGTCTCAATGTATCAGATGTCTTTTAGGACATACCTAGATTTCCTTCAGTAAGAGAGGTTGTTTTTCTGCATCGAGTTGCAACAGGCACCATACCGATATCTCGAGCACCTATCATATAGCACCCACTGAGATGAGGGAGCTACAGACTTAGCTAGATGGGTTGTTATCTCAAAGTTTCATTCTCCAGAGTCATTTTATGGGAGAACTGGTCCTCTTCGTGGAGAAGAATAATGGTAGCATATGATTATGTATAGATTATCGTGAGTTGAACAATGTCACTATCCAGATAAGGTATCCACTATCGAGCATTTATGACTTGTTTGACCGGCTGTGGCGAGCATAATATTTTTTGAAGATTGATCTTCCTTCTGGTTATCATCGATTGTGGATTCAGGAGGTGGACATTCCTAATACAACCTTTCTGACTAAGTGTGAGTCTTTTGAGTTTCTTGTCATGCCATTTGGGCTGACCAATACACCTATGATATTCATGGATTTGATGAACTGGTTTTTTCGTCCATACTTGGACTAGCTTGTGATCATGTTTATTGATGATACTTTTATTTATTCAAGATCGGAAGCAGAGTATGAACAACATCTTCGTCTTGCTTTGCAGGCTCTATGGGAGTACCAGCTATACACTAAGTTCAACAAGTGCGAGCTTTGGATATCCGAGGTCAGATTTTGGGCCATGTTATCAGCCAGGAGGGCATTACAGTAGATCTAGCTAAAGTTGTGGTAGTACTTGATTGGCAGCTGTAGGCGTATAAAATTGCCTATAGGTCCCTTAGCACAGCTCGGCACGATGATTCGACAAACCATCGAATGACGAGGCGACGAGGTTAACAAATCGCACACGAGCAACGGAATGCATCCATTCGCGTGCGGAATCAAGCCAACGGTTCGGGGAGTCAACAAGTCATCCAAACGAGAGCCGAAACTCTGTCGAATTGAGACCTCATCTTGGAGTTTTTTGAAGGCTTGAAGACTTGGGCATTCAGATCTGGTTCTTGGAGAGCATCCGCGTCACAAAAGGCAGGAGTTCAAGAGAGGAAATCAGATCTGAGATCTACGTAGGCACACTCCGGATCAAAGCTTGGTCTTTGATCCCGAGATTTGGGTGATTTGTTCCTTGGTGAACCGATCCCCCCGGCTATTATTTCCTTAGTGGAATAATACCCGTCGTACTGCGTAGATCCGTCCGGATCTAGATCGTGCGGTGGTCAACGGATCAACCATCGGCGCAGGCAAACAACCCACGCAAGCGAGCGACCGAAAAACAATTACTTTTTGTTCGACAAATAAGGAAAGTTGTAATTTTTACTTTTTGTTGATTTCTTGTAAACGGATCTTATAAAAAGACCAGAACTTTGTAATCGATAAACAATTACTGAGTGTGCAATGGAATCATCAATGAAGAAGGCTACAGTTTTTCCCGCGAACAATCTGGCAAACCACAGTGGGAGCCACCGATCTCGTTGCCGAGATCGTTGCATCGCAGCCGCGGATCTCGATCCCGGTCGTGGAGGAGGTCGAATACGAACTCGACCAGCAAAAATACGAGGAGTACGTGTCCTCGTCTGGATCAACCTCCCCCCACAAGTCTAATAAATCCAAGAAGTTCTCCTCCAGGAGGAAAGTTCGTTGGTGCGAAGAAGTTGAAGCTACCAACGATGTCTTCACCCCGATTGGTGCCGAAGTTGCATCGGGTGAATCTCTACCGGCCTCCAAGCAGGTCAAATCCGCCATTGAAGGCGTGGTGACTCTCTCTAAGAGAGCTCACCAGAGGCAGCGTCAACGCCTTGCGAAACAATTCGCAAAGGCCATGGAGTCTATTGACGAGGTCCGCTACAATGCGGATCTGAAGATCAAAAGAGGCAAGCAGCCTCAACAGTCAATGAATGGTGGTTCCTCCAAGCCGCCAACGATGGAGTGAGTCTGTGTCAAACGGAACCGTTCGATGCTGGAGGAGCGCATCCGCAAGCGCCGCGCATTATCAGCGCAGGCACGGGCTAAAGCTGAAGAAGCCCGTCGAAAGCTGCAGCATGAGGTGGCCAAGAAGCCGCCATCAACACGCAAGGTTTGGAGGCCGAAGTCTGAAGTGGCGGTTCAGACCAAGGAGCAACAACCGCAACCGTCGAAAGTGCAACTTCCGGCGAATCAATCCAAACCACCGATGACTTCCACAACTGCTCCGGGAGATCCCACAGGACCGTCCCAGAAAAGGAAGTCGGTTTTGGAGCGCCTCGGTCCATTTCCCAAGGAACGAGGCAAAATTACAGTTCAAGAGCGTTTGGGGCCAATGAAGAAATCCTGAACGAGCCAACATGCTGGGGGTCGCCGCAACCTTCAGCATGACAGAGAAATCATGGCACCTAAGCGCACCACTTTGCGCATCGAAGTTCAGGAGCCCGTTGAGAATTCACGCCCACAAAGGCGTGTTTCGAGGCGAGTGACTCTCGAAAGCCCAAAGAAGGCAATTCATCCTCAGAAGGAAACGTTGTCGTCCGATGACGATGACGTTATACCTGGGAAATCGTACCAACACACGATAGGTTGCTCCAACTTTCAAACGGATGAGCTGTACTATCATGCTGGGGGTACGAGCAAAACCAGAAAGAGAAGTCCTCGAAGGCTGGAAACTCAGTGCCCTTGTTCAAAGCTCATTTGGGCGGTACTGTCTGAATGCGACTGCATCAAGGCAGTCCCCGAGAGAGTTTCGGTGTTCGAAAGACTTAGTACCGAAACGCCAAAACCAAGGTCTAGGCATTTCCGACGAAGAAGAACGGTGGTCGAAGACGGTGAACATTCGAGGGTCACCGCCAACATGACCAGCAAAGGAACATCGGCTCAGGACAATCCCGAGGCGATTCCAGAGGTGCCCCGACGTGTAACTCGTCTTCAGTCCGGAGCTATCATTCGTGCAACGTATGGTAGGGTTTGGACAAGAGTACCTTCGGGAGATGAAGAATCAGATGCCGGCTCAGCAATTACGTCTGACAATACCGTGTCCAGTGAAGGACAACCCCGCGAGTCATTCATGATAAGCGCGGAGCAAGTGGCCAAGATGCTTGAAGAAGCCATGGCCAAACAACAGGAAAGCTTCAGGTTCGAAATGCAGATGGCCATGCAGAACATGAGAGAGATGCATGATCAACAGATCCAAGCACTGACGAACCAGCAAGGCGAACCAAGCCGCCAAAATCCGGTTGTTCAGGAAGTGGAGAATACGAATGCGGATGAAACCCGCAATGCCAATGATCCTCCCATTAATGCAGGGGGTGGCAATGAGGATGCTAGTCACAACACCACGCTTCCACCTCCGAATCGTACTGATGAAAACTCGGGTGAAAGTCTGAAAATCAAAAATCTCGAGAGCAAAATCTATACGTTGATTTCCGCTCAAGAGATAAAGAAGACTGGCATTCCTTGTCCATACCCAAGAGAGTGGGAATCAATCCCATATCCGGCGAAGTTCAGTTTAATTAACTTCACGCCATTTAATGGAATGGGTTCACCAACTCAGCATGTGATTTATTTTAAATCACACCTAGGGGTAATCTCTGGCAATGAGCCTCTGATGGTACGATCATTCGTTGGCACTCTTCGCGGAGCCGCCTTCGATTGGTATCGCCGCCTCAAACAAGGAAGCATAAACAGCTGGGACGACATGGAGACTAAGTTCCTCACAAATTTCTTCGACGACGACACCGAGATCTCTATCGGATCGCTGCTAGATGAGAAGCAGAAGGATGGGGGGTTAGCCAAAAATCCTAAAGTTAACACCTAACACGTGTCGCCGGATAGCCTATTCCCGTAACATTGGCGAAGTCTATGTATTCGACATCATAGCACAAAGTCTCAGAGAATTCAATCTCTGAGCTCAACGTTACATGCGAACGGATTTAGACAATCCGCATGCTAGCCCGATTCAAACGGTAGTCGGTAAAGGCTTATCAAACCCGTTGAAGGCTGGGGGTTAGCCAAAAATCCTAAAGTCAACGCCTAACACGCGTCGCCGGGTAGTCTATTCCCTTGAGAAAGACGAAGTCTACGTATTCAATACCGTAGCACTAAGAGAGTTAACTCCCTTAGCACAACGTCACATGCGGAATGGGTTTAAACAATCCGCATGCTAGCCCGACTCAAACGGTAGTCGGTAAAAGCTTATCAAAACCGTTGATGGCTGAGGGTTTGCCAAAAATCCTGTAAGTATTATGACCGTTGGGTTCACAATCAACAGAGAAACATAATGATAAAAAGAAGAGTGCGCTAAAGAAAAGACTTTATTTTATTAATAAAATCAAACCAAGTGGAGATACAAGAAAACGTCTCAAATCAGATCTAACAAACTGAAGGAAGCAATTTTAACCTTAACAGCGGCAAGTTTCTCGGCGTGTTCCGCTCGAACCCTCTCCTCTTCTTCCTTCTGAAGCTTGGCATAAGCAAGAATGGCGGCAGTGTCGGCAGTTACGTCTTCTCGGCGCAACGCGTGAAGAACCTCCAGCTCTCCTCTATAAACATTTTGAACTCTAGTGCTCTCGAGTTCAAAATCTTTTAGAGTCCTCTCCCCTTGGATGGTCCTAATCCCCGTCCTATCAGCAATGTTGTTATAAGCATCCATCTTAGTCCGCAGACGACGTTGCCGTTCATACAAGTTCGCAACGATTATTTCTTGCTCTGATATGTATCTCGCTCGAGCCTTACGCTCATGCATCCTCTGAATCTGAGCATCGATCATGAGCGGCGTGACCTCATCATATGAGTCAAAGTGTACTAGCTCTTCCAAACGATATATGAGTTCCTCTAAGCAAGTCAACCTTAACTCACATCGTCCAGCTAGCCGGATGCCACCTACACGCTGAATGTCTATAAGACTATCTGTTATGAAAGGGAGCAAATCATAAGATCTTCCCCGTCCAGAACTAATGGCGGTGGCCGTTTGTTGCATAACCTTCTCTACTTTTTGGAGGATGCCCTACACGGATTCGGAGACCGGGAGGACAGATTCTTGGTCAGACATAATTGCAGCAATAGGATCATCTTCCCCTTCATCGTCGGATATTAGGATGATTTCGGGACTCACCATCCTCCTATCACGAGAATTCAACCGAGGAAGTGGACCGATAGCCTGCCTGGCAGAAACCGAAGATAAAACATCCCCACGATGTCCGTTCACCGCATGAGATGAAAATGCTCCGGAAGGATACTCAACTAAAAACAAGCAATTAAACGTTTGTTAATTCCAGTTATAAAAGGAAATTGAACTCATCTTACGAATGGGTAAGATAGAGTCATTGCCTTATAAAGGGTGAGACGATTTGGCCACGTTGTGCATTCATAAGATAGGGTATATCGATAATATATCCCTGCCTTATAAGGCACAATGCAGTGTCAAAACACCCCTTTTATTTTGAGATATGGTTTTGACCAAGCAAAACACATCTTTAAAGCGTCGATCCTCACCAAGGAGAATCAAGGCTCTTCCCGATTGCCTCACCAAGGAGAACAACATGGAGTAAAAAGGACCAATTTGCAAATTTCCAAGAAAAAATGGACTAATTTGTAAATTTTCAAAAAAATAGCTCACCGGCATAAGAGGGAGGCGCGCCATCAGCCGACGCGGTAGAGGATTGACCCCTCGCAATACGAGACATGGTGACCTGCAAAATAAATTAAGGGATCAGATCCAAAAAAAAGTTCCTCTTTTTATTGCAATTCTACCCCCTGAAAGAGGAGCTCGAGGCGCCAAATCATAATCCTAACCCTCACATGCGATCCCACAAGTTCATAAATTGAATTAAGCAGGAAATATGCTAAAATTATGGAAGATTTACCTGAGGGAAAGCTCGAAGATCCGACAAAAATCAAACCTTGAACGAGGCTCAGACCACGTGCTCGAGGGGCCTGAGAGAAATTTTTATTTAGAGATTTTTGAGGGATATTTCAGTCTAAGATCCAAAGGGAGAATGGATCTAGGGTATTTATGAAGATTTGAGGGAGAAAAGATGCATGAGGGAAGAGAAATCCAAAAAAATTGGACAAGGGGGGGCCGGCCCTAGGAGGAGGAAAAGAAAAGAAAAAGAAAAGAAAAAGAACCCCTTTTATAATGTGAACCAGTCCTGAACCAGACCGGACCAGGGTGAACCAGACCGGACCAGTCCAAATCAGTTCAAAAGGGGCTAAATTAGGTTGAACCAGACCAAACCAGACTGAACCAGACCAGACCAGGATGAACCAGTCTGAACCAGTCTTGAACCAGTCCTGAACCAGCCTTGAGCCAGGTTGAACCAGTCTTGAACCAGGTTGAACCAGTTTGAACCAGAGTTGAACCAGAATTCAAATTGAAGCTGAATCGAGCGTCGAAACAACTTCAAATCAACTGAGGGTTCAATCCTTCGTTTATTTTGGCCTCTCCCACGCGTTCAGAAGGATTGGAAGATTTTTTGAGCCAAGTTATTGCCTTTTTGACATATTATCAGACCGGTTTAGCTAATCATCAAGTCGGTTCAGCTCATTTGGGCACGAAAAATACTCCAATAAGGTATACGAGTATAAACTATTCCCTATTCTTTTTTGAGAAGTTCCTGGAGAATATTTTTTTTAAAAATATTCTTAAGGATAACTCAATAACACAACGCCGGACAATGCGTTGAAAATAAAGACTCAACAACAACAATCGAGGGTCAGTTGAACCAACAAACACGAGCTAAATATCGGAAAATCAGCAATCGACTTCAAGTTCAAAATTTCGACAACGGTCAGATAATAAATGCAGCACCGGAATCCTTACAGACGTTCGACAAAGCACCGAATAGGCTGAAGGAATTGAAGGAATCCAGAACAGAAGCCATTTCAAAGTCCCGTTACACCGATTGAAGGTTGGGGCAATCATATCCAAAGCATTCCAGACTCTTCTATAAAAAAAAAGAGGCTGAAATACTTTGGAGGGGGTATCTGTAGGCTATAAAATTGCCTATAGGTCCCTTAGCACAGCTCGGCACGGTGATTCGACAAACCATCGAATGACGAGGCGACGAGGTCAACAAATCGCACGTGAGCAACGGAATGCATCCATTCGCATGCGGAATCAAGCCAACGGTTCGGGGAGTCAACAAGTCATCCAAACGAGAGCCGAAACTCTGTCGAATTGAGACCTCATCTTAAAGTTTTTTGAAGGCTTGAAGACTTGGGCATTCAGATCTGGTTCTTGACGAGCATCCGCGTCACAAAAGGCAGGAGTTCGAGAGAGGAAATCAGATCTGAGATCTACGTAGGCACACTCCGGATCAAAGCTTGGTCTTTGATCCCGAGATTTGGGCGATTTGTTCCTTGGTGAACCGATCCCCCCGGCTATTATTTCCTTAGTGGAATAATACCCGTCGTACTGCGTAGATCCGTCCGGATCTAGATCGTGCGGTGGTCAACAGATCAACCATCGGCGTAGGCAAACAACCCACGCAAGCGAGCGACCGAAAAACAGGAGCTCGTGATTTGTTCGACAAATAAGGAAAGTTGTAATTTTTACTTTTTGTTGATTTCTTGTAAACGGATCTTATAAAAAGACCGGAACTTTGTAATCGATAAATAATTACTGAGTGTGCAATGGAATCATCAATGAAGAAGGCTACAGTTTTTCCCGCGAACAGCAGCCACCCAAAAATGTTATAGAAATTTGTAGTTTCTTAGGTTTGGCCGGCTATTACAGGAAGTTCATTTAGGACTTCTCAAAGTATTCGCCACTTATACGCCTTACGAAGAAGGGTGTACAGTTCGTTTAGGGCACGGAGTGCCAGGAAGACTTTGAGACTTTAAATGCTAAATTAAGTACAGCAACGGTGTTGGTTATTCCGAACAGTGATAGACCTTTGTCGTCTACGTGGACGCGTCACTAGCAGGTTTAGGAGGTATTTTGATGCAGACCCAGAGAGTATGGCTTATATTTCATGACAGTTGAAGAGCATCGTACTAGATACATAGTGCATCTAGGCACAACTAAAATGTAAAAGGATCTGAAGAGACACTTTTGGTGGAGCGATATGCGTAAGGAGATCATAGAATATATGTCTAAATATTTTACTTGACAGTAGGTGAAGGCAGTACACCAGAGACCCGCAGGAACCCTACAGCCTTTACCCATTCTAGAGTAGAAATGGATATATATCTCTATAGACTTCATAGTAGGGTTACCGAATTTGAAGATGAGGAACAATACCATTTGGGTGGTAGTTGATCAGTTGACGAGGTCAGCGCATTTCATACCAATGAGGACTACCTACACCACCGAGACTTATGCGAGGATCTTCATTCAGGAGATAGTTCAACTTCACAGAGTTCCATAGACGACCATATCGGATCAAGACTCAGTTTTCATTTCGCATTTCTAGAGGATCTTCCAAGATTTGTTCGGCAACAGATTATGATATAGCAGTGTGTTTCACCCGCAAACAGATGGTAAAACAGAGAGAGTGAATCAAGTATTAGAGGACATGTTGCGGGCTTGTAGTTTAGACTTCTAGGGTAGTTGGGAGGACCACATTCACTTGATTGAGTTTTCTTATAACAATAGTTATCAAGCGATGCTTGGTATGGCTCCGTACGAGGCATTGTACGGGAGGCCTTGTAGATCCCTGATTTGTTAGGCAAAACCGGAAGATAGCTTATTACTTAGATCGGAACTTGTGAGGCAGACTACTGAGAATGTAGCATTGATTAGAGAGTGTATTCTTACCATTCAGAGTCAGTAAAAGAGCTACGCGGATCAGAGACAACGACCTTCAGAGTTTCAGGTTGGAGATTTTGTCATGTTGAAGGTATTGTCAATGAAGTGCTTTCAGTGATTTGGTAGACGAGAAAAGCTTGCCCCATGATATATTGGTCCGTTCATGATAATTGAACGCATTGGAGCCGTTTCATATCGGCTAGATCTTCTAACATCAATATCGGGTATACACGATGTTTTTCATGTTTCGATGCTTAAGAAGCATTTACACGATGAGGAGCAGCAACGGGTGTTAGATGCGCCAGATGATTGAGCTTAATGATAACTTGTCTATGATTGAGATTCCTATTTGTATCCTTGCCAAAGAGGATGAGAAGCTTAGAAACAAGATTATACCGTTGATTAAGGTTCAAGGGAACCGGAAAGGAGCTGAGGAGGCTTCTTGGCAGCACGAGGAGGATATGCGTCGTGACTACCCACACCTATTTGAGCAAGTAATTTGACTAATTTATCTACATTTTGTTTATACACGTGATTGTCGATGCAGACATATTTATATTTAACACTAGAATATGGATATTAATACTTAACTCCTAATCACTTGGAACGCATGGTATATATATGGGGGGTTCCTTGTTTGGATTTTTTTGACCGACATAATAGTTTTGCTTAGTTAGGGGTTAAGCGGGAGTACTCATATTCTAGGCTGTTAAGTATAGATACTTCTGTAATACGTTTGCAGAATTTTGGGGACGAAATTCTCTTAAGGGGATAAGAATATAAAACCCTAAAAATTTAAATATTATGTGATAAATAACAATGAATATGTTATATGTGATAAATAATATATTTTGATGTTTGAGTATGCTAGGAATTGACTTGAGATTAATTCAATGTATATGTGTGAATATTTAGTGCAAATGCACAAATCATGCACGAAGAAGAAATATGGAAAAAACTAGTTAAGAGTTTATATGTTTTTCTTACTGATAAAGTTAGAATCTGGGAAAACTCAAAAGATAAAAGTTGTAGGTATCTTCAATAGCTTTCCAAAAAAACTTAATTCATCTCATTCTGAGGTTAGATGTGAACATTATATCTAAAATACTAAATACAACTTACAGAAATACAGAGTAGTCAACTATATTGTATTGTAGTCGACTAGCGGGGGTTTTCCTAGGAACGCCAGGTTTGAGTTCGGGGCTGTTTTATTTTATTTCTACCTAATAACATGTAGAAGTATATATACATGTTTTTTCCTAAGTTGTAAAGGGCTTTTCATGAAAATTTTAGCAGCAACCACCCCCTCTCTCAAACCCTAAACCCTAGATCTTAGTTTGACCCTTCTCTGAGGTGTTTGTCGAAGGAAAAGTGAAATTTTTGCAGTGTTTGGCAGAGGAGGGATCTTACATGCTTGTCAAGAGGCTCGACCCGACATTTTAGGCAAGATCACTTGCATCAAAACCCACACCATTAGTTAATGAATGATTTAAGATATTTAAATCTATGTTTTACATGTTTAGATCTTAATCTAATGTGAAAAAGATTAAAATTTTAATATTAACGATAAACAAATATTAGATCTACATGGTATTCTTGTTGTTTACAATAGAAGCGTGACCATGATCACTAGGGTTATTTCTAATTTCATTTTTAATGGTTAAATCATGCTTAGGACATGTTCAAACCCTAGTTCGACCCTTATTTAAGGGTTCTATATTATATTCATGCGTAAACCCTAGACTTGTGATAAAAGAGCTTACATGTTAATTAAATCTATTTAAACCCTAGGATTGGGGTATCCTCGGTTCTGTGAATGTGAATAAACAAAATTGTATAAGTTTCAAGCTTAATATGTAAGCATGCTCATGTTGATCTAATTAATAACTAGGGTTTATGTTAATTTCTTGATAAATGAGAAGATTAAACCTAAATGTTGAATTAATGGTTTAAATAATCATGGAGATGATTCTTTTCATTTGAAATTACTAGTTTTGCAATGTATTAAAGCATGATTTACACGTGATGATTACTAAGAGTTGTATGTACACGAAGTTGTGCATGTTTCTGCTTAGTAGTCGACTACTAAGAGTAGTAGTCGACTACCAATATCTAGTTTGGTTTTTACAGAATTTGTCTGATTACCGAGTAGTTGACTAGTGTATTGTATAGTCGACTACTAATATTGATTCATATTTTACAGAGTCTGAGTAGACTCAGTGTAGTCGACTACTAAGCTTAGTAGTCACCTACTAAGGCTGATCTTCTTGACATTGTGTTGTTTTGATTTGACATGCGAGCTCGAGGCTCGAGTTAAATGATAGTACATATGTGATCATAATTATACATGAATAGTTTCGTAGTACATGTGTTGATATCCTTGAATAAGATTTTGTTAAGTATTGTTTCAAGTACACTTTTTACTATGAATTTGTATCTGCACTAGTGTGCACAGAGGTTGTTGAACCTATATTATGGTATCCGCACTAGAGTGTGCATACAGGTTTGCAAACCTATATTATGGTATCCGCACTAGATGTGTTCGTAGAGGTTGTTGAACCTATATTATGGTATCCACACTAAAGTGTGCGCAAAGGTTGTTGAACCTATATTATGGTATCTGTACTAGAGTGTGCGTAGAGGTTTGTGAACCTATATTATGGTATCCACACTAGATGTGTGCACAGAGGTTGTTGAACCTATATTATGGTATCCGCAGTAGAGTATGCGTAGAGGTTGTTGAACATATATTATGGTATCTACACTAGAGTGTACGCAGAGGTTGTTAAACCTATATTATGGTATTCGTACGAGAGTGTGCGTAGAGGTTAGTGAACCTATGTTTTGGTATCCGCACGAGTGTGTGCAAAGGTCGGTATACCTATATTGTTGTATCCGCACAAGTGTGCGTAGAACTTATAGTTTCGTTTCTGCATAGTTATGCGTAGAGTTTGAAATGGTTAATAGTTGTCATGCATGGGGGTGGTATTAGTTGAAAAGAATCAAAAAAGATAACTCACTCTGGAGCAGTTTTACGTTTGCGAGACTCACTTGTTAGAACTCGAGACATATCTTTTACTCTGATGTTGAGTATGATGTTATACCTACATGCTTCTGTTTAAGTCATTTTGAGTCTTATTGTTTATTCTTTGGTTTCGGGGAAAAAGGATTCCTAGGTAGGCTATGCTTAATAGATAGAGCCTCCACTACATGTAGTAGCCCTTCCTTTGGGGGCGGATGGAGGTGATCTTGCTTTAGCGCTCTGACATTTTTGTTATTGTTTTTTATTATTTCCTTTTTTAGGCGGTTCAAAGCATCGGAGAGTCACATAATGACGGAGTTCATGCATAGTCGCCGTCATATGAGCTAGTAGATGAGACTCTACAGTAGACTGACTTTATATTCGGTTATTAGAGTTTCTTTTATTCCACACTTTGTATAAGCTGTGAGCCTTGGTACATTCCTAGTTGATTTATGTCGTGATACATTTATATATTTCAGGATGTCAGATGTATTCCAGACTTATTCTTTGAGATATGATTTATTTATGAGATACGCTTTCCTATATCATGTTATTTACAGTTATCTCATTCTATTGCTTGTTTGTACCTGTACTTTATTTTTGATTTTATTAAAGGATATTGCTATGATTGGTGAAACTTATTATTGCACAATGTAGGTGCATGGCGGGTTTGACATCTCTAGGTTCACCTTAGACTGTAACCATATGTGAAACTAGGGGCATCACAACGTTATACCCAGTAGTGAGCAGTACAGCAGGGAATAACAATTTGATGGAGATGTAGTATTTCTGCTAGGAAGGAACAACGTAGCCTTTCAACAATATTGAAAGGAATGCTACAAGCAAAACCAACCTAGATATTGGCTCCTTTGCTTGATGGTAAAAACTCTCGAATTTGTCCCCCGAAGGGAACCCACATTCATTTAATTCGACAGTATGAAGTACTTGATCCTTATTGAAAATCGAAGTCCTAACTTTAGCCTCTGTTACTGGACTGATTAAATTGACTTTCCCTTCTTGATAACATTAGAGAAGAGATACTCAGCTCTAGAAACATGAGTAATAGCAGAATCATGTCCAGCATTCACGACGGTCCTTTGGCAGATAAAGAAGTGGCAGACTAGCCCTGAAATACTTCTCCAATATGGGCGGTCTCCTTATGCGCATTCAACTCTAAATTGGCCGGGAAGAACTCTTTATATGGATATTCTCCCACTGCCAGTCGCGACACTTCAAACATTTCATGCAGAGAAAAATCCTGATTTCACCCGCCGGAGTACAGAAAAGTGTTGCTATAGATATTGCACAGCTCTAAAATGCTTTACAACATTGGCGCACAAATCTCTAAGCTATATTTTGAGGCCTTCACTATAGAATAGAGCTCCAGTCTTCTCAAGCTCCCCTCAAAAGTGATGAGAGCGTACTCAACTAGACGGGTCAAAGATTGGGTATTCATTGATCATATCTAACTTAGAATCTAGTATCCAAATTAGGATACTGCTCATCTGTCTTTACAAGTTCATTCTTGAAGATGTTCAGGACTACAAGGACTTCATTAATAGGGCATCCTGTGAACGAAGCCTAGATGCCAACCTATGATGTTGGTCCCATAGAGTCCTTCCAGATGGAAGCCACCATCATACTTTAGAGAGCCCACCTTCACATTCTCTTCTTTATTGGTGAATGTGAAGTGCATTAGGCGAGGCATGGTGAGAAGCTGTATGTATATGAAGGACACTTGACACTCTATCGTTAGCAAATAGTAGTGGCAATCCCCTTGGGTGTAGTACCAATACTCCTTCATCCAATTGAATATGGAGGTGCTATTAAGATTACTATCCCTGAACAAAAAGCGAGGCTTCCCTAACGTATCTTCTTTAAGAATGGAGAAATTGGCATCTGTGATCATCCCTTTCAAAGTACAATAGTGTCCTAACCGTATCGCTTCTGTTCAATCTTAGCTGCAACCCTCTAGGTATAGAGGGATGTGTCTATCGAAAGCATGCCTCACTTCAGAGTCACGAGTTCCATCATGCCCAAAGTGATTGTGATAATCGACGGGCTCTTTTGATAAGCAAAGTACACAAAAAGAGGCAAAGACAAGTTAGAAGATGTTGTGCCGACTAACTCAACAATTTGACTCGGACATGTCAACTTCTCATCTCGAACGTTGAGACAAAAGGTGTCACTTTCGTCCCTCTCAATGGCCAAGACGAAAAACAATTAATGGCGAGTATCGCTCAAGCAAAGATCACTAAATCAGAATGGCAAGTATCGCTCAAGCGAAGATCACTAAATTAGATCAGCGAGTACGCTCAAGCGAAGGTCGCTAAATCAGATTGGAAAGTATCACTCAAGTGAAGGTCACTCAATTTAGACTAGCGAACATTGCTCAAGCATAGGTTGTTTAAATAAGATTAGCAAATCTCCCCTAAGCGAAGGTCGCTCAAAGTAAATCATGACTGCTGCCTGAAGAAAGTTTGCTCTAAAAGCCCAAAAGGCTGATAGCAATAAGTTTCACCAGAATAGCGAACCTCGCCACGTTAAGCGCCATTGATGGCCACTAATAGAACTTTATCGTCACCGACAAAAGTTCATCGATAAGACCATGAGTGGTCATAAAAGTCGTGCTTTTGGTAGGGAATAAGTTTTAAGTGCCTAAAGACACTATTTGAAGCCCTATTGGAGTTGTATTCCAATGGATCTAAAGATCACCATGGATGGGTTCGAAACTTACCCATGGCCATCTCCAATTACACCGGTGTGTCATTAGTTCTGCTTGACAAGACCCTTTAGCAACACCTTTTTCTCCTCGAGATTGCATGACAAGGAGCCATCGAAGATTGGTCTTGAGATTTTTTTGATAGGTTCATGAGAAAACTAGGGTTTTGAGAAAAGTTCGGATTTTTTTGAGACCCTACCTAACGAACTTCAATTTGTTTCTCGCTAACATAAGGAAGTCTAGGGTTCACTTTCAACACAACAACTCTACACATAGTTCAAGTTTACTACAGAAGTAAATTTCATATAGATCAAACACATAAAGATGTACAATCTTAGAAAAGTTTATTTTTATTGATCGAAGACTCTACTATATAAAGGCAACACTCAGATTATTTAGTTATAGGGATTATGGGTATTTGTTGCTATTTTCTACTACCATATACTCCTCAATATAGATAATGTGATGGCTGAGGAACATACATGAGCTAGAACATATACGAGCTACACCTAGCTGACGCCCTTATTCCCCTGATCTCATAAAACTTAGGGAGCTAAACTTTTCCCCATGTAGAAAAAATACCTCCTACTTACTCTTCCCTAGGCCCTTTATTAGGGGATGAGACAGAGCTGTTAAACAAGAAATGCCTCTGTTCCTCTAAGTGAGGCATATCAACACGAAGAAGCAAGTTCTTGCACCAAAATTTGACATCAGGCTTGGGATAACCAAATGAGGTCTAAGAACATTTAGGTTTACGTTTATGAAGCTTAATCACTGTCCGTGTCCTTGTTTGTGGAGCACTAAGGATCCTTTTTCAACCGCCATCAAAGTCGTCCAATGGTCTTACATAGCGCATGACACTAAAAGCTCCAAGCGTCTTCATCGCGATTCAACTAGCTCTAAGCTCTCGATTGATTCTCAATAATTTGCTCAAGTCTAGCCTTCTTAGCCGACAATATGTCAACTAGTCGGTGGAGTATGTAGAGATCATCCGCTTGGTGGCCTCCTACTTGGGCAAGCTCTTGTTGGAACTACTTTATTTTTTGCTCCTCTATTGAGGAGCATCTCTGATCTAAGTGATGGATACTTAGACATAAAGGAGATGAAGATAAAGAATTTGGAAGGAAAACAACACTATTTATAGTCTTCTCTAAATCCAAACTTTTAAGAAATTTATATCTTTTAAGATTTGATTAGGCCGGAGAAAGAGGCCAAATCTTAGCCTAAAACTCAGTCAAATCTACAACGGATCTTGTGAATCTCCAATCAAGGGATCTCAGTGCAAATTACAGCATGAATCCAAAGGTGTAATCCCAAACCATCACCAATTAGTGAATGACAATAACTAACAAACTTCACCCATATAGCCTAGAGCAAAGCAAAATTTTCTGAAGGCCAGAGTAAGGTAGATCTCACAAGTACCTAGAATAATCTAAAGTTCGCTGATTTTTTAACATCACCCTAACAATAGGGTGAGCGAACTTTATTCTAAACACAGAATTGGAAAGTACAACGTTAGCCAAGGAAGCCACGTACAATAGTACACATCATGCAACCAAGTAGATTGAAGATAATTTTTAACCCAAACATGACGACTCAAGCTATGTTCAATTGTAAACCTCTAGCTTTTGCCCAAAGTTTTTCAATCCCTACTACAAGTTAAATGTAGGATCTTAATAATTTTGTATGGGGCTCTTGTAGATGGTTAAAATATCATCCAGGCTAATGTTTAGCTTGGATAAAAGAAGTTAATGCCCATGGGCTAAATACTTCAAATGGGCCAAACTCGAGCCCACAACAAGCTATAGCAAAGTCCGTCTGATAAAGCATGTGAACTTTACCACACAGCTCATCTTGACCTAACCCTCCCAAGTCAAGAGTTGGTTGACTCCCACTTCAGACTTTAGGCTAAGTTGAAAGGTATCATTAAATTGGCCAAGTCACGAGTCAAAATTTTTATTAAATTTTAAACTCGTCAGTGAAGTTCGCTAACCAATTAATCAGTGAACTTCACTCATAGCTACCCATGTGGGTTACATCATCCATGATTCCAAAGAAGGCTCACCTGCGTCCAAGTGAGCCTTGCTCAAATGTTTTTAGCAAGCTTTGCCTAATTAGTGAACTTTGCCATTTAGCTGTTTGAGAGTTATTTTCGAGGGGAAAATCATTTACCCACTATCTCCTATCTTTAGGACCACTTAATCCACAATTAAGGGCCACTAACTCTCTCTTTTATCCTATAAAAGAACAAAGAGATTGTTCATTCGAGACATGGACAAACTCATGTCAATAGATATACATATGTAGAGAAGAGAAATCGAACACTCCAAACACGCACGATTTTATTTTATTTTGGTTCTAGGCAAAGACTGAGCTATCTTTCAAGAAACTAAATTAGTGACCAACAACAAAAGACACTAGCTTAGTCAGACAATCAATAGAGTACAAGATCGATGGACCATCGACACATAACAAAGAACCAAGCTAAAATATAAATTTTCTTGTTTCTCTTTTATTATAATTTGTGTGAATTACAATATAAAAAACCAGAAACAAGTGGACTGAGCTAAAGAATGTTGGAATTATCCGACTCTACCCTATTAAGTGGGCCCAATGAAGTTTAAGCTGCCAACAGTGCATATGTTCGATGGCAAGGGATCCCCCAACCAGCACATCCACTACTTTTATTAACAAATAGCGAATGTAGTAGAAAATGATGTCATCAAGGCGAGGTTGTTCATTGGCACCTTACGGGGGTTGCCTTCGACTGGTTCTAGAATTTAGCTGAAGGGTCAATCACATCCTAGGTCGATTTGGATTCTCAATTTCTCTCCCAATTTCATCACGAGTAGTCGGGTGTCACCATTGTTAGCCTTGTTAGGTCTTATGTTTATGAGCCTACTCCCTAATATTGTTTTGATGATCACAAACAATTCTTAACAATGTGTGTGGAGTGTTTACATTTGTTTTGTTAGGTAATCTACACAAATATCCAGATGATGGATAGATGGACTAGAACTTTCACAATCATTTTCGTTGGAGGTTGGATGGATTGAGCCTAGACGATCATATCAAAAGGAGGTTAGCAAAATATCGAAGTGAAGCTATGCACAATTCAAGTCAAATATTCAAGTTCAAGCTTCATCCGCAGAGTTTACCAAGATGAGCTCAATTGAAGATCAAGTTAGCTTGGGTAAATTAGTTTAGGTTTTATATTATGTGTGTTGATACTTTAAGGTCAATTATATACTCACATACACATTTTGGTTTTATAGCTTTCATGTTTAAATATGAAACAATTACACTTATCTATATACATACAAACATGCTTCATATTTATCATTTTTCGTTTATTCATTTTGTAACTTATCCACATAGAAAACAAGTTTTTGTAAACCATAGTTTTATTCACATATTTATTTATGGATAAGTTGTTTTGGTTTAGGTATATAGATATGAAGCAATATATATCTTTATTTTCACATTTATGTGTTTCATATTCTATTGAATTTGCAAAATATTATGTTTATAGATTGAAGACTTATTTACACTATTATAAGTCTATAAATCCATTCTAAAGTGTTTCAAAGTTTTGTTTAAGTCATTCTGGCAAAATCAAGTTTTCAACATATTCATACTTATGTAATTTTGTAACATATTCATTTTTATGTTTACAAGCATTCCCCAAAGTTTTATATTTTTCTGAATTTGTTTGCTATTTTTAAGAGAGGTTTTAAATTCGTTTTCATAAATCAAACTGGCTAAAAAATCGTTTTCAGTCGACTATTGCTTGAGATCGGTCGACTGATGAAACCCGCCAGAATCGTAAAAAGTTTTTGTTTCTTATTTGGTCGACTGACCAGTCGACTGATGAGGTCATCAGTCGACTGACCATTCTCATCAGTCGACCGATGAGCTGTTAGCTTCCTATAACGGTCAGCTCATCAGTTGACAGATCCAACGCGTCAGTCAACTGATGGTCTGTAATGGCTATTTTTCCACTTTCCTTTTTTGGTCTTTATGCAGAGTTTCACTTGGGCTTTGAGCTTTGTTTCTTCATCTTATATATACTCTATACCATTTCTGAACCAACAAGAGAATGTTTTAAAACAAGTTTAAAGAGTTTTAAGTTTGTTTAAGTTTGTTTTAAGTGTTTATTTACAAAATCAGTTTTGTGAAGATTGTTTTACAAGAAGAGGAGATCAATTTCAGTTTAGGCTTTCAATCTTCCAATCCCTCTCTCTTGTTATTAGAGAAGTGTTTCCACACCTCATATCTCTAGCTTGTTTATGCTTTAATTGTTATATTGATATTTGCTAGATTTATTTGAGTTTATATTTGATTTTCTCATTGCTTGTCCACACAACCATTGAGCTTAAGTATTCTCACATATTGTATAATTTGGGGTTGTTGTGAGTGTAACCTTGAGAGTGAGCCTAAATTGTATTCTCATCTATTATAGAGAACAAATCTTGTAATTGAGCCTTATTGTGAGAGTATCACTTTGTAATACACATTTACACCGAGAGGAGTGTGTGGTGAGGACGTAGTCGATACCAAGAGGAGTGGCGTCGGTAGTAAAGCATAGAGAGAGGTAGTAAAGCTGAGCACTTGAGGGAGACAATATGTGAAGACTAACTGTTGAGGTTGTAGTTTGTGCATGTACATTGTGAGCGTCTTATAGAGTTTTCGGTGAGCTAGAAAACTGAGTGTGTAGAGAAGTTCCGGCTTCCAAACCGGGTGTGTTGATAGTGGAGATTCTCCCCGAGAGTGGGGAGCGGAGATGTAGGTTGGAAGGACCGAACTCCGTAATCATATTATTGTGTTTGGTTTGCTCTTTGAGTACACTATTTGTTTATATTGTTTCTTGTTTATTTTTTTCCTTTGCATATATATCCTTACTTTAATTCAATTGAATATCTATATTGCTAGGATATATTTGTTAATAAGTTTTAATCGGCACTAATATCTAATAAGATTAGCAATAACCCTATTCACCTCCCCCCCCCCACTCTAGGGTGTTTTAAATTGGTATCAGAGCAAGATGCTCTTTGATTTGAGGTTTAACCGCCTTGAGTTAAAGATCTCTTGTTCTTCTTATTGTTGCTAATCTTGTTTTGATATTTACTCCTTGCTTGCATAATTTTATGGACATGCATGGTGTACTTAGTCTTGGTTATGCTATTAACATTGCTCCTAGAATTAGTAATTTCCCTTATGAATAATGGTGTGCTAGATTTAACCTTTTTGTTAGATCTACAAATATCGATATATAGGAAATTATTGAATGCTCTTACATTATACCCACTATGGAGAAATCCAAGTGGAGTGATAATGATATTAGATTGTTGCTATGAACAAGTCTTTGTTAGGATTTCTTATTGATGCATTTGGCTTATCTTTTGCTAACAAACTTGATTCTTTTGATAGTGCTTATACGTTGTGGAAATTAATAGAAGCATATCAAGGAGACTTGGAGGCAATCCAACAATATTTAGAGGATTCGGCCTTAAGTTCAAAAGGAGCCTCATCTTCATGCATACGACCACTAGGCGATAACCCTAGTGAGGTACGCGAGTCCAAAAAGGATAATGACTTTACTTGTGATGAGCTCGCACATGAATATAAAAAATTATTGTATGAACATAAAAAGGCACAACACAATTTTAAAAGTTTAAAAAGCAAGCATGTTGATTTAAAATCCACTCATGAAGCACTAGCTACTAAGTTTGGTATCATTGCTAATAAAAATGTTAATCTTAAAGAAAGCAATTGAAAATTAAAATTGGAAAATGCTAGTTTTCTTCATGAAAAATGTGATGTCATATTAGAAGTTGAAAACATTAGAAAGGTGTTTAATTCATTTAAAAATGATCATGTATGTTCCACTTCTAATAACAATGCATATACTTCAAATGATGAGTTGAATCAAATAAAGAAACGCATATCATCCTTAGGTTTAACACTAAAAACATGCTTTGTAAATAATAAAAAGCTTATGGGCGTGTGTGCAAAGTCTTATAAAAATGTTTCTAATAAACATATTCGCTATACACACAATAATAAAGTTTACAAGTGTATCATTTGGGGCCGAAAAGGCCATATTACTAAATTTTGTTATGATGCATAAAAATCCACTATGCCTAAAAGTATTAATCATTTTGCATCCCATCAAGCTACTTTATTTCTTACACATGTAGATGTACATATTGCACATCATAAATATGCTAATGTGTACAAGTGTGAGTTTTCCGGTCGTTTTGGTCATTTGACCAAATTTTGTTTTAACTTGAAAAAGGTTTCTCGTTTGTAAAACAATTTTCAAGATAAACCTATTTTTGTAAATAATTTTTTTGCACAACCAATTGGTCAACACAAATCTTTTCAACCTTTTCATTGCACATATTGCAATCGTAAAGGTCACTTACATGAATTTTGTTTTGACCGCATTTGTGCACCATACACGCCCAAAGGTATCATAACCCTAGGGCATTGAGTTTTAATGATAGGGGTCATTTCCCTAAACTCTTCGGTACCAAGAGTAATTGGGTGCCAAAACATGCTTATCTTTAAGAACAAATTTTTCAGCTTTTTAGTTTTTCATGTCCTTAAAGATGATTTTTATTTAAGTTTTATAAATAAAATTAAAAATAATTTTATGCTTGGCTTTTGATTTGAAAAGTTATCATTCATATTTTTTCATGATTCTCCTTCATATATTTTCATGTTCTCATCCTTTATGAATTGATGCAATTTTTTTTCAAGATGATTTTTCTATGATTAAACATCATTTTTATTATTATAACTTGTTTTCAATTTTTTTATGTTTGAACTATGTGTTTATGTTTATGGGTTTATTATAAATTATTTATATGATGATATTTATGTGTTTGTGCTTATGGATCATCTATTTGTGCTTTATAATGAATTCCGTATAAGGATTGATCAAATTTCACAAAGAAAGTTCTCTTTATTAACCAACCATATTTTTTCTTTATATGAGAGGTTAATGGTTTGAGCAACCCCCGGGAGGTTTACCGGATACTAAAAACTTTATTTGGGTTGAAACTTGTTTTCAAGAGCTTGTTATGGTCACCTCTCTTGCTTTTATCGAAAATAAGTATATTGATCTTTTATGTATTTATCCAAAGCATACTAATCGTTGATCTTTATGGATAAAACTTATAAATGTTTCAACAAATTTTCTTTGTGATCATGTATATAGGAAAGATGTGTCTATTATTTATATTGATACAAAATATTCTTTTTAGTGGACATCTTTGCCTAACCTTTTTGCTTAGATTTTTTTTTTGTGATTTGAGCATGTTTGTCATTTGAATCATGCATTTGCTCAATCATTTTTTGTTAAAATGATATTTTATGCTTTTCCATGAACTCTCTTTTAGTATCATTCTTATTGCCTTTCTTGGATTCATGAATGTTCATGAATAAGATTTTGGTTTTTATAAGTTTTCATGAACTTATACTTTGTTTCTATGTATTGAGACATCATTCTCATAATAATGTATTTATATGTATTCTCAAATCAATCATAATTTATGGTTTGACAACTTAAAAATTTTTATTTTAGATTTATTGACAAATTATTTGATTCTTGATCTTTGAATTTTAAATCCTTGACTTTTATTTTTGGGGTTTTTTTATTATTTTTGATATATCCTATGGATATATATTTTTGTTTTTTAAACCCTTGTGACACTTTGTATTCATGATACACATATGTGTGTTCACTTGGTCTTCTTTCATGTGAGTGGTGTTTAGCAAATTTTTCCATCTATGCTTACTCACATATGTTTGCCATACTCATATTGAATATTTTCTTCATGGTTTTTCGATAGGAGGAGCTTTTCCCTATTTTATTTATTCTTATACTCACCTATGCTTTATGATAGGGGGAGATTTTGCTCTCTTCATCCTTGTTGTTTCCCCCATTTTTGATGTTGACAAAGGAGGAGAAACATTATGAGTATAGCCTTAGTTTTATGCATGATGTTTATAATGTACATATTCTTTTATGTAGCATGCATATTTTATATCTCTTTGTGTAGATTGTTTGTCATCATCAAAAAAGGGGAGATTGTTAGCCTTATTAGGTCTCATGTTTATGAGCCCACTCCCTAATTTTGTTTTGATGATCATGAACTATTCATAACAATGTGTGTCGAGTGTTTACATTTGTTTTGTTAGGTAATCTACACAAATATCCAGATGGTGGATGGATGGACTAGAACTTTCACGATCATATCTGTTAGAGGTTGGATGGATTGAGCCTACACGGTCACATCAAAAGGAGGTTGGTTGAATATCGGAGTGAAGCTATGCACAATTGAAGTAAAATATCCAAGTTCAAGCTTCATCCGCAGAGTTTACCAAGACGAGCTCAATCGAAGATCAAGTTAACTTTAAGCTCAATTAGTTTAGGTTTTATATTATGCGTGTTGATACTTTAAGCTCAATTATACACACATACACGTTTTGGTTTTATAGCTTTCAAGTTTAAATATGAAACAATTACACTTATCTATATACATACATACATGTTTCATATTTATCATTTTTGGTTTATTCATTTTGTAACTTATCCACATAGAAAACAAGTTTTTGTAAACCATAGATTTATTCACATGTTTATTTATGGATAAGTTGTTTTGGTTTAGCTATATAGATATGAAGAAATACATATCTTCATTTTCACATTTTTGTGTTTCATATTCTATTGAATTTGCAAAATATTATGCTTATGGGTTGAAGACTTATTTACAGTATTTTCATATATTGTATAAGTCTATAAATCAATTCTAAAGTACTTCATGGTTTTGTTTAAGTCATTCCGGCAAAATCAACTTTTCAACATGTTCATACTTATGTGATTTTGCAAAATGATGATATTTCACAAATGGGAAGTGCTATTTGAAAACCAGTTTTTGTAACATATTTATTTTTATGTTTACAAGCATTCCCCAGAGTTTTACATTTTTCTAAATTTGTTTGCTATTTGAAAACCAGTTTTTGTAACATACATACATGTTTCATATTTTTTTTTCTTTTTGCTTTATTTCTTCATCTTATATTTACCCTATACCATTTTACTTCTAAACTAACAAAAGAATGCTTTAAAACAAGTTTAAAAGAGTTTTAAGTTTGTTTAAGTTTGTTTAAGTTTGTTTTAATTGTTTGCTTACAAAATCAGTTTTGTGAAGATTGTTTTTCAAGAAGAGGAGATCAATTTCAGTTTGGGCTTTCAATCTTCCAATCCCTCTCTCTTATTATTACAGAAGTGTTTCTAAAGTCATATCTCTAGCTTGTTTATGCTTTAATTGTTATATTCATATTTGCTATATTTATTTGAGTTTATATTTGATTTTCTCGTTGTTTGCACACATAACCATTGAGCTTAAGTATTCTCACATATTGTATAATTTGAAGTTATGGTGAGTGCAACCTTGAGAGTGAGCCTAAATTGTGTTCTCATCTATTATAGAGAACAAATCTTGTAATTGAGCCTTATTGTGAGAGAATCACTTCGAAATACACATTTACACCGAGAGGAGTGTGTGGTGAGGACGTAGTTGATACCAAGAGGAGTGACATCTGTAGTAAAGCCTAGAGAGAGGTAGTAAACCCGAGACCTTGAGGGAGACGATACGTGAGCACCAACACTTGAGATTATAGTTTGTGTATGTACATTGTGAGTGTCTTGTAGAGTTTTCGGTGAGATAGAAAACCGAGTGTGTAGAGAAGTTCCGGCTTCCAAACTGGGTGTGTCGATAGTGGAGATTCTCCCTGAGAGTGAGGAGCAGAGACATAGGTTGGAAGGACCGAACTCCGTGATCATACTATTTTGTTTGGTTTGCTCTTTGAGTCTACTATTTGTTTATATTGTTTCTTGTTTATTTTTGCCCTTTGCATATATATCCTTACTTTAATTCAATTGAATATCTATATTGCTAGGATATATTTGTTAATAAGTTTTAATCGGTATTAATATCTAATAAGATTAGCAATAACCCTATTCACCCCCTCCTCTAGGGTGTTTTCAACAATTGCCATGATTCTATCTCGAAAGCAAAGGGGTGATGACTTAGTTAGAGGCTACATTGAGCGGTTTGCGATGCTGAGATATACTGCTGCTAATGTAACTTTATACATGTTGGCACAATTTCTTGTGCAATATAGAAGCTCATGTTGGCATTGTTAATGTAAATTCATGGAAAGACCATATAGAGCAGACAAAAATTATCAAGAAATTCACTAATTGCACCAATCGTAAAGGCGATAAGAACAAATTGCGACAATCATCTCAATTAAAAGTTAAGGAGATATTTGCTATCGAGGTTAAAAAGATAGACAATTAGAAGAAAGAGTCCTAAAAGGGTTCCTAACAAAGCTAACCTTTCTAAGATGAGCTTACTATTGCGATCTTCACATACTCAACAAGGGAAATCGATTAAAGCTTCTCAAAGCTCGACGCCCCCAAGAGGTTGGGAAAACTAGTAATCTCAATTATTGCCTCTATCACAGCATGTGGGGCACTTGACGAAGAACTGTTTTATACTCAAGGATAAAATATAGATGTTCGTTGACTCAGGGAATTTTAAGCTCTAACCTGTATAAAAGAAGGTTACTGCTAACATGGTTACCATTTAATTAGGGTCCATGCCAAAGACTTGGGTTCAAAATAGAGTCATTCCTATTTCCATTGTAAGAATGGAATTGGTCAATCATGATCAATATGGTTGACAGAGCCAAGGCTTTGTCCCCTCACAACTAATTAAGGAAATATGACATGGGTCCATCCTGATCTCCTACAAGATGAACATTAGGCATCCTTCAAGCTAACGGCACATGCAAAGGCTAAACATAAGATAAGATATTGTAACTCCATATCTACGATCATAAGTGATATATTTTTGCAAGTTTTCTAACTTACTAAATTGTAGGAAGTGAAGTTTGCCATGGCAGTGCAACTTGATCAAAATCCACTTGCGGAAATGAGGTTTGGTAAGGTTTACTTTAAGAACTATGAACAACTAAGGATTTCTAAGTTGCTCGAACAAGCTAAACAAAAGGAAATGTAGTTGGACAGGGCATTATAGCCACCGTCCGCCAGACATAAAGCCCCATTCTAATTTGATATATTGACTCAATTGGCCAACATCCTGACCCATATAATCTTACATAAACTTCTATAGTTGTCTTAGGATACGAGAGAAGCTTTGAGGGAGTGTTGACAGATATTGAGGCATTCCTCACTCATTTACCCGAATATCCCCAAGACAAAGGTCAAAGACAATGCTACCAATACCATCAGCAAAACCCTTGTATCACTTTCACACTAGATGATATGCTCATCAAGGATCACTGTGACGCCCCTGGGTTCACACAAGGCTACAGTCTAAGGTGAAACCAGAGATGTCAAACCTGTCATGCACCCACACTGTGCATAAACACGTTTCACCAACACAGCAATATCCTCTAGTGGAACCGAATAGAAGCGCAGGTACAAAACAGGCAAAATAAAGAAAATAAATATAATAGACATGATATAGAAGAGATACCTCATAAATAAAAAGAATCATGTCTCAACTATAATATATCTAATATCTGAATAATGAAAATGTCTCAATATGAATCAACTAAAAATCATACTAAGGCACACTGCCTTTACAATATGAATATAAAACTCTAATGTCTAAATGAAACTCAAAACTACAGTGGAGTCTCTACAAGTAAAAATACGCGACGGCGACTATGCTAGAACTCCGTCACCCTATGGCTCTCCGAAACTCTAAACTATCTGAAAAGTAATTTAAAAGAAAAAGAACAACAACAAGAGCGTCAGAGTGCTACAACAAGATACCTCTATCCGCCCCCAGAGGAAGGGCTGCTAGATGGAGTGAAGGCTCTATCTATTAAGCATAGTCTACCTAGATTCATTTTCCCTGTATCTAAGTGTGATTAACATTTAAAAACCTACAACACGAGACGTAGTACGTCGAGCAAAATAATCCAAACAAGGAAACCCTCATATATATCATATGTCTCAAATTATACATATCTAAACATTAATACCGAACTAAGAAAAGACAATCTAATGAAACCAACAATTAGAAATCCATAACACGAGACTGGTACGTCGAGCGAAATAATCCAAACAAGGAAACTCTCATATATATACCATATGTCTCAAGTTGTAAAAGAAATAAGACATCAACACATCGTATTTATAATATCTTCCACTATCACTGGGGAGATAGAATAAAATACCAACACATAATTTTATATACTTTCAAAAGTAACGTATCTCAGTCATATAGCTCAGTGGTAGGTAATATTCATAATCTACATTTGCCACACTTGGGCTATTAAGTAATTGTCCCAGAGCAATATACTACCCTGAAGGTATCCTGAATTGTGTACACGGCTCATTAGTCTCATCACAATCTCAGTGCGTAACAAGAGTGCGGGACGGACTACCAAATAGGCATCCTAGAAATACGGCTTACGAACCTCATCACACACTAGTGCGGGACGGACGGCTAGATCAAGCCTCCTAAAATCCGACTCAATGGCCTGTACATATGGAATATCGATGCACTACCTCATGTAGTACTGAACAGAGCTCATTAACAATATCCACCTCATATAAATCTTTGTATCTCTGGTATGTCAACGCACTATCCCATATAGTACTGAGTTGTACTCATCAACGATAGTTACCTCATGTATAAACGATGTATATCTGGTATGTCGATGCACTATCCCATATAGTACTAAGCTGTGCTCATCAACGACTTTCAACATGTATATGAACGATATCTAATTCAAATAAGATCAAATAAAAATTTATCATAATCTCCTTGGGATTCACAAACGTGTAACACAATATATTCATGACTATACGTGTAACATCAAACGGCTCAAAACTCTGCGAATGCATCATAAAACGGTGCAACACAGCTCCACAAAATGAGCAGGAAAATAGACGGGACTTCTGTTAGTAAAATGAGCATATCTTTCTCTAGAAACACTATTTTTATAAATGATTTTCTGTTTTGAAAACTATATTCACACATCTTTCAAATGGCATAATGGTTTAGTTTGGAGTTTATTTGTTATCCTAAATCTCTAGTTAAACATTATATATATGCAACAGATTTTCTGCAGGACATATTGTTAGTAAACATAATATATCTTTCTCTATATAAACTTTTTTTAAGAATTTTTTCTTGTTTTAGAAATTCGATACATATATATTTCATTTGAAACTAGTTTGGTTAAATTTGGAATTTGTTTTCTATCTTAAAATATTAGTTAAATGTTATATAAGTGCTGTAGTTTTCTGCAGAAAATATATATTTAGTACATCACTTAAATTTCTCATATATAAATGAAATTATGAATAACCAAAATGATCATGATCATGATACTATCATAAAAAATAAGAAAAGATTACAAATCTAGCATTGGTTTAAAATTTACTATCAAAAATCTGACTTTTAACACCTCAGGTTAAAATTAAAGCATGAAAACACATATTCAATATCATATTAATCATCTACACTAGTTATTTAACTATGGGAATGAGTTTGGATGAAGATAATCTTACCTCAAATGTTGTTCTAAGCCTCTGAAATAAACAGCAAGCAATCCATGAGCATGAACAACCTGTTCCCCCTTGTCACACGTCGAAGATCTTGCCCTCGAATCGGTATTGTGCTCCACAAAGCTCTCAAAATTCATAAAACAATATTTAGGGTTTTTGAGGGGAGAGGGTGGCTGCTAGGATTCATAGATATGATAAAAAAGAGGAATTTTTAAGAAAAACACATGTATTTATAGAGATAAATCCGAAACAAACCTGTTTGACCCGAATCAGGAAACCTAATCTGACTAGGAAAATAACCTTCGGTATTTTGGCCATAACTTCCACTTCCGACCTCAGAATAAGGTGATATAAGATTTGTTGGAAAGATCTTGAACATACCTACAACGTTAATCTTTTAAGTTTTTTTAGACTCGAACTTCTTTAGTATGTAAAATGTATATACTTTTAACTAGTCTTTTTTCCCAGATTCATGCTCGTGCACGTGTGCATGATATCACTTCTATATTCACATATATACATTGAATTGATCTCAAATAAATTCATAGAATACTCAAATATTAATAAATATTATTTTTTCATACAACATATTTATTATTTATAACAAAATATTCAAAATTTTGGGGTTTTACATTCTTCCCCCCTTAAAAGACACAAACGTATCTTAGAGGTTAATAATACATTACCATAAATCTTCAGATATAAAATATTGAAATACCTATACTTAACACTCTAGAATATGAATATTCCTACTTAACTCCTAACTAAACAGAACTAGTACGTCGAGCGAAAAATCCAAACAAGGAACCCCCTATATATATATACCATGTGTTACGAATGATTAGAAGTTAAGTGTTAACACCTCATTCTAGCGTTAAATATAAATATGACCATATGGGTAATCATGAACACCAATCTAAATCAATCTACTTATCTGTTCAAACAAGTGCGGGTAGTCGCGATGCATAACATCTTTGCGCTCCCAAGAATCTTCCTCGATATCTATACTTAACTATCTAGAATGCAAATACTCCCACTTAACCCCTAACTAAGCAGAACAAGTACGTCGGGTGAAAAATCCAAACAAGGAACCCTCCATATATATACCATATATTCCGAATAATTAGGATCTAAGTGCTAATACCACCATTCTAGCGTTAACTATAGATATGAGCATATAAATAATCATAAACATAGACAAATCATATCCAAACAATTTACTTGCTCAAATAGGTGCAAGTAAATACGTGCAAGTCGTCGCGATACGTATCCTCATCGTGTCCCAAGAAACTTTCTCAGCTTCTTTCCAATTCCATTGAACTTTAACTAAAGATATCACTTTGTTTCTAAGTCTCTTGTCCTCCTTGGCAAGAATACACATAGGAATTGTAATAATAGTTATATCATCAAGAATCTCAACCTCTGGCGTGTCTAACACTCGTTGCTGCTCCTCGTCACGTAGATGCTTCTTAAGTATTGAAACATGGCAGATATCATGTATACTCGACATTGATAATGGAAGATCTAGCGGATATGAAATGGTTCCAAAGCGCTCCACTCTCCTGAATGGACCAATATACCTCAGGAAAAGCTTCCCCCATCTACCATATCGCTGAACTCCCTTCATTGGCGATATTTTTAATAATACATAGTCCCTAACCTAGAACTCTAATGGTCGTCGTTTCTGATCTACATAACTCTTCTGACGACTCTGAGCAGAAAATGCGCTCCCGAATAATTGCTACTTTTTCTATAGTCTGTCTCACTAACTCCAGTCTAAGCAATAGGTTGTCCTCTGGTTCTGCCCAGTAACTAGGCGATCTACAAGGCCTCCCGTACAATGCCTTATATGGTGCCATTCTAATTGTTACTTGATAACTGTTGTTATAAGCGAATTCAATCAATGGGATGTGGTCCTCCCAACTGCCCTGGAAACCTATAACACAAGCCCGCAACATATCCTCTAACCCTTAATTGACTCTCTCCATTTGTCCATCTATTTGTGGGTGAAAACCACAAGAATATGACAACTGGCTACCAGAAGAATTCTGGAAGCTCCTCCAAAAGTGCGAAGTGAAAAATGAGTCTCGGTTTGATACAATCTTCTCTGGAACTCCATGTAATCTCACTTTCTCTTGGATGAATATCCTCGCATAAGTCTCTGGTCTAAAATCAAACTGGCTGAGGGTGTAAAGATCTCGGTACAACGAGCATCTCAAAGTTAAAATCCGATGTCGACGCTTCCTGCTCAACGCGGTTGCCAAAATGTTTGCCTTCCTCGGATGATACTGAATCGCGAACTCATAACTATTAATAAACTCAACCCATCATCACTGTCTTTGATTTAGTTCCTTCTGAGAAAAGGATATTTCAAGCTCTGGTGATCCGATAAAAAAAATATCTTAAATTGCATTCCATACGAGTAATGTCTCCATGTTTTCAGTACGAAGATCACTGCTGCTAGCTCCAAGTCGTGTGTGGGATAGTTCTGCTCATGTATCCTTAACTATCGTTAAATGTATTCTACTACTCTACGGGTCTGTATCAAAATACCCCTAGACCCGATAATGATGCATTTGTGTAGATGATAAAGGTCTTATCACTGCTCGGAAACTTACTCTTCAAAGTCTTAAAGGCCTCCTGGCACTTTGTGCCCCAAATAAATTGTACACCCTTCTTTGTAAAACGTGTAAGCGGTGTCACAAATCTTCGAGAAGTCCTGAATGAACTTCCTATAATAGCCTACTAATCTCAGAAAACTATGAATCTCTGTAACCGTCTTTGGCGGTTCCCAATCTAGTACGGCCTCCATCGTAGCTGGGTCTATTGTAATACCCTCCTGGCTTATAACATGGTACAAAAATCTGACTTCAGAAAGCCAAAACTCACACTTGCTGAACTTGGCGTACAACTGATGCTCTCACATTGCCTCTAATGCCAAACAAAGATGATGCTCATGCTCTACCTCCGATCTCGAATATATAAGGATGTCATCAATAAAAATGTTCACGAATTGGTCCAAATATGGACGAAAAACCCGGTTCATCAAATCCATGAATACCGCGGGTGCATTGGTCAGACCAAATGGCATGATAAGGAATTCAAAAGATCCATATCAAGTCAGAAAGGCGGTCTTGGGAATATCAATCTCCCGAACCCGCAACTGATGATAGCCAGAACGAAGATCAATCTTAGAGAATTGATGCGCTCCCTGTAGTTGGTCGAACAAGTTGTGAATCCTCGGTAATAGGTACCTGTTTCGGATGTGACCTTGTTCAACTACAAAAATTTATACATAGGCACATACTATAGTCCTTCTTCTTCACGAAAAGGACTGGCGCTCCCCATGGAGAATAACCCCGACGAATAAAACCCTGAGATAATAACTCATCTAACTGGGTCTGTAGCTTCCTCATCTTAGCAGGGTCATATGATAGGGTGCTCGAGATATTAGTTCCATACATAGCTGCAACTCGATGCAAAAAAAACTCGACCTCTCTCACTGGAGGTAAACCTAGTATGTCCTGAAAGACATTCTGGTACTCTAAGACCACTCACATCTCGCTCAAATCGGCACCACGATCCCGTACCATCACCACCTCGATGTGCGCCAGAAATAACTCCACAAACTGGTTGCCCTGTGAGGTCACTACTATCAACTCAGACCTATTGGATGCTCGCAAACTGATTGTTTTAGTAAAACAATCCATACTAACATAAAACATGGTAGGATGATGGCCAATCCATACCGAGAATGACGTCGAACATCGACATCTGTAAAATGGTTAGATCTATGATAAACTCGGACTCGTCTAGATTGATGACACATCTCCTATGGCCACTCCCTAATAGGGACACCTCCCCTAAAGGAGTAGAAACAAATAACGATACATCTAAAGGATGTGCAACTAGCTGAAACCTATCCATAAATGTATGAGAGATAAAGAATGAGAAGCTTCTGAATCGAACAAGATCTGAGCTGGAAAAGAATAATCACTAAGAAAGCTCCGCTCGCACTATGATCTTGCGGTACGATTGCATAAACTCTACCGGTGGCTGGTGACTGCTATGTTACTGGAGGTAGAATTTATGGGACTATCTATCCCTTAGGAATTTCTTGGATAGTGTGAATATGGCCTGCTAGTCCCTCTATCCTCGGAATGGCAGGTGATGCCTCGATCTTCTACAACTGGCTGTAACTATAGCCCTATGACTGTTGACCCTGACCACTGATCTACTGGTGGTGATGAAAATCCTTATCCCATTGCTGGGTTTATTTTCCTTGCCCTGGTCTTGCAAAAAGGTTTATTTTCCTTGCCCTGGTCTTCGGACAATCCTGCTTCAAAAATTAACTCTTAGTATGTCTGCATGCTCTAATCGGGTTAGGTCTAGCTGCTTTTCGAAATAATAGATGAAATCCTTCTATGAAATTGACATTTGCTGCTCCGACATAACTAAAATCGGTGCTATCCTCCGGTGTCGTCCTTTAAGCTGAATATAACTAATCTCCTCCTATGTACTAAGTCAACAATATGTAATTTTAAAAGTATTTCCTACATATTTCCTCCATTTATAGGTTGTAACTGAATCTGATGTGCCCTAAAATTTTTGTGCTCCCAACTTCTAATATCTTCCTCAATCTTATCGAGCCAAGCTTCCTGCTCCGCGACTCTATTAATAGCTGGATGTGGAGATGGTGAGACCTTCAACATTATATCTTCAATAGGTACGGTTGGTACAACTGGTGATGGAACTTCAGAGAGTAAAATCATGCTTATTACTCACTCCTCGAGTGCTGCTAGTCTCTTCTTCTGTAATCAGTGTTACCAAGTCGATCAGATACTGTGGAGCCTACTGCCGCTCGGGCTCTACTTACCCAGCTCTCTGGGTACAAGCTTTACCTCGACCATGTCCTCATTCTAATGTTTAAAATACCAAGAGGAGAGCTTATTTGACATAGTAAGTAAGATCCCAATCATAAATAACATAACATATACCAATAGGAAAAATCGTATTACTTATCATTCATGCATTTACTTTTCAATCAAAGTATGTTAGTTATCACCAAAAAAAAAATTGTAAATTTTCGAATATATGTATATAACGTCCTCACTTATTCTAAGAATTCCTATCAGACTCTATACATGATTCCTAGGAAACGCTATCCTAGCTCCACGACTCGACACAGGAATGATCCTAGGATGCTGGAACTAGAGGTCTGATACCAACTGTGATATCCCTGGGTTCACATAAGGCTACAGTCTAAGGTGAAACCAGAGATGTCAAACCTATCATGCATCCACACTGTGCATAAATGTTTCACCAATCACAACAATATCCTCTAGTGGAACTGAATAGATGTGTAGGTACAAACAGGCAAAATAAAGGGAATAAATGTAATAGACATGATATAGAAGAGATATCTCATAAATAAAAAGAATCATGTCTCAACTACAATATATCTAATATCTGAATAATGAAAATGTCTCAATATGAATCAACTAAAAATCGTACTAAGGCACACTGCCTTTACAATATGAATATGAAACTCTATTGTTTGAATGAAACTCAAAACTACAGTGGAGTCTCTACAAGTAAAAATACGCGACGGCGATTATGCCAGAACTCCGTCACCCTACGGCTCTCCGAAACTCCAAACTATCTGAAAAGTAATTTAAAAAAAAAAGAACAATAACAAGAGTGTCAGAGCGCTATAACAAGATTACCTCCATCCGCCCCAAGGGGAAGGGCTACTAAATGGAGTGAAGGCTCTATCTATTAAGCATAGTCTACCTAGATTCATTTTCCCTACATCTAAGTGGGATTAACATTTAGAAACCTATAACACAAGACGTAGTATGTCGAGCGAAATAATCTAAATACGGAAACCCTTATATATATACCATATGTCTCAAATTGTAGATATCTAAACATTAATACCGAACTAAGAAAAGACAATCTAATGAAACCAACAATTAGAAATCCATAACACGAGACTGGTACGTCAAGCGAAATAATCCAAACAATGAAACCCTCATATATATACCATATGTCTTAAGTTGTAAAAGAAATAAGATATCATAACATCGTATTTATAATATCTTCCACTATCACTGGGGAGATAGAATAAAATACCAACACATAACTTTGTATACTTTCAAAAGCAACATATCTCGATCATATAGCTCAGTGGTAGGTCATATTAATAATCTACATCTGCAACACTTAGTCTATTAAGTAATTATCTCATTGCAACGGACTACCCTGTAGGTATTCTGAACTGTGTACGCGGCTCATTAGTCTCATCACGATCTCAATGCGTAATATGAGTGCGTGATGGACTACCAAATAGGCATCCTAGAAATACGTCACAAGAGCCTCATTGCACCCTAGTGCGGGACGGACTGCTAGATCAAGCCTCCTAAAATCCAACTCAATGGCCTGTACATGTGGAATACCGACGCACTACCTCATGTAGTACTGAACTGAGCTCATCAATGATATCCACCTCATATAAATCTTTGTATCTCTTGTATGTCGATGAACTATCCTATATAGTACTGAGCTATATTCATCAACAACAGTTACCTCATATATAAACCGTGTATATCTAGTATGTCGATGCACTATCCCATATAGTACTAAGCTGTGCTCATCAACGACATCCAACATGTATATGAACGATATCTAATTCAGTTATGATCAAATAAAAATTTATTATAATCCCCTTGGGATTCACAAATGTGTAACAGAATATATTCATGATTATACGTGTAACATCAAGTGGCTCAAAACTCCACGAACGCATCTCAAAACGGCGCAACACAGCTCCACAAATCGAGTAGGAAAATAGGCAGGACTTCTGTTAGTAAAATGAGCATATCTTTCTCTAGAAGCACTATTGTTACAAATGGTTTTCTATTTTGAAAACTAAATTCACACATCTTTCAAATGACATAAGGTTGGTTCAGTTTGGAGTTTATTTGTTATCCCAAATCTCCAGTTAAATATTATACATATTTAGCAAATTTTCTGCAGGACATATTGTTAGTAAACATAACATATCATTCTCTATACAAACTCTTTTTAAGAATGGTTTTCTATTTTAGAAACTAGATACATATATCTTTTATTTGGAACTAGTTTGATTAAATTTGGAATTTGTTTCTATCTTAAAATATTAGTTAAAAATTATATAAATACTACAGTTTTTTACGAAAAATATATATTTAGTACATCACTTAAATTTCTCATATATAAATAAAATTATGAATACCCCTAATGATCATGATCATGATACTATTATAAACAATAAGAAAAGATTACTAATCTATTATTGGTTTAAGATTTACTATTAAAATCTGACTTTTAACACCTCAGGTTAAAATTAAAGCATGAAAACACATATTCAACATCATATTAATCATCTACACTAGTTATTTAACTATGAGGATGGGTTTGGATGAATATAATCTTGCCTCAAACATTGTTCTAAACCTCTAAAATAAATAGCAAGCAATCTACGAGCATAAACAACCCGTTCTCCCTTGTCACACGTCGAAGATCTCGTCCTTGAATCAGTATTATGCTCCACAAAGCTCTCAAAATTTATAAAAAAATATCTAGGGTTTTTGAGGGGAGAGGATGGCTGCTAGGGTTCATAGATATAACAAAAGAGAGGAATTTTTATGAAAAACACATGTATTTATAGGGGCAAACCCGAAACAAACCTGTTTGACCCGAACCAGGAAACCTAGTCTGACTAGGAAAATAACCTTCGGTATTTTAACCATAACTTTCACGTCCGACCTTGGAATGAAGTGATATTAGATTTCTTAGAAAGATATTGAAGATACCTATAACTTTGGTCTTTTAAGTTTTTTATATTCTAATTTTTGCAGTGTGTAAAATGTATATACTTTTAACTAGTCGTTTTTCCCAGATTCAGGCCCGTGCATGTGTGCATGATATCACTTCTATATTCACATATATACATTAAATTGATCTCAAATAAATTCCTAGAATACTAAAATACTAATAAATATTATTTTTATAATGCAATACATTTATTATTTATTATAAAATATTTAAATTTTTGTGGTTTTACAATCACCACCACAACTGGCCACTCTATTATATTGAATATGTCATTTCAAAAAAGGTTGAGCAAATGTATATTGATCCAGGGTCCACTTTGAGCATTATTCCATGGAGACTCCTTAGTTTCTTAGGTATTCCACTTTGCAAGCTCTTAAGGATAATGACTACTATCTTTGGATTCAACTTTAGCAATATCATGTTGCTTAGAAAGATCTAAAGTAAGTGTCATATAAGGGATATAAAAATGGAGGTTACATATTATGTTATTCGTGTCGAGACACCCTATAACCGGCTCCTTGGATGACCTTGGATGCATTCAACCATGATTATTCCATTGACACTCCATTAGTGTTTGAAGTATGTCGATGAGCTAGAGGTATATGCTAAAAAATAGTCCTATTAAAAAGTAGAAAATTACTTTATTGACTCCCTCATGTATGAGGAAAAGCATACAATTGAGATCAACATTCTTGAGGACTTGGACAGTAATAAAAAGGTGGTTAATGAATCCAACCCGAATGAGGATCCTATCTTGGAATAGGAGCCTCTTGTAATTACTTTAGAGGATTCATGCTGTAATGACCATGAATTTTCGATACTAGTTTAAATAATTTTTTGGTATTTTAAAATATTAAATTATTATTTTTAAAAGAGTGTTTGTATTTTCTTGATTTTCTAGAATTTTTTATGATATAAAAATCTGGTTTTATATTTATTTTAATAGTTTTGTTAATTATAAATTTAATTGTTATGATAAAAACTTCTAAATTAATATTTGATTTTTCTATTTTTGTTATTAATTATATTAATTATTCCCCAAACCCTAATCCTATACATATATAATCTTCCTCTCTTTTTATCGTTTTCATCTTACTAACCCATCGCTCATTCTTCTCTCTCTCTCTCTCTTCCTCCTCCCCTCTCGCCTCCTCCCCTCTCGCCTCTCACCTGCTGCCTCTTCCTCTCACCGTAGCTATCGTTATTCTCTCCTCTCCCTTGCAGCCTCCATCGATGCTACCCTCAGCGCTCCAGCCAGCACCACCACCTCCAACTCTTCCCTACCGCCGACCTTTTCTTCCACCTCCCTACTGCCCCTCCCCTACACCGCCGCCTCTCCTCTCCCCTGCAGCCCCCGTCACTGTTGCAGCCCCAGTCATCGCCCAAACCCCGAGCTTCCGTCGACGCCACCGCACCATGCTCCTCACCACTGCCCTCTTTCACCGTCGCCGATGCCTCATCCGCGGGCTGTAGTCTCGCATGACAACGTCGATCCATTCGACAAAAATCCCGAGGTAAGATCTGTTGGCCCTATAGTTTTGATGATGATTTGTCAAACAATTTATAGCTAATATATTTTCTAGTTTCCGTTGTTTGGTTTTTCTCTTTTGAGGTAATTCAACACACGACAATCAAGAGTTAAAGATTCAAGTTCATGTGTGGTATAAGAGTAGTTTGCTTACATATATTGTATGTTTATATTTAAGCTCAATATGTAAACACAACACAGATTTGACGTTTTCTATCATATAATGATTTTTCATCAAACTTTTTTACAATAATTTTTATTTCATATTTATAGCTCATTCATACTTTATTATATATATATAATGTATGCATGATATATATATACAAGTTTACAAGTTATATTTCAATTTTCATGTTCGCAAAAAACAGGTTTTATGAAAACTTTTCAAAAACAGTGAGTTTTCACAAATAAAAATTGCTTTTCCAAAAAATTCCTTTTCAAACATGTTTATTTCATCATTTAGAAACTTTCCCCAAAGTTTTACTAATTTTGAAATTAATTTGATATTTTTAAAGTATTTTCAAAATCAGTCCAAAACCTGTATATTGCCATGTATCAGTTTGCGGTCGACCACCACGGTCGACCGCCAGCAGTTAAATTTCTTACTATAGCTTTTAGTTGTTCGCGGTCGATCGTGACGGTTGACCATGGCTCCATCCAGAAACTTTCATGGTTGATCGTCGCGGTCGACCGTCAGCTTATAAAATTCTTTTTCTATATTTTTGTGCTTCGCGGTCGACCGCGAGATTTCCACGGTCGACCGCCGAACTCATCATTGCTTTCTTAATGGCTATATTATGATTTGATTCTCTGGGGCTATTTTGGTCTTTTTAAGTTGGTTTTGGCTGATATTTTGAGTGGGTATAAATACCCCATTGCTCTTCTCTTCCAAGACACCAAGTTTTGTTTTTACAGTAAAGTTTTAACAAAAGTTTAAGTGTGTTTAAAGAGTTGTTTAAGCTGATTTTGATTATCGGTTTCAAAAAAAGTTTTCTACAACAAGAAGAGGCATTCAATTCAACTGAGGATCCTATCCTCATCATCATCTACTGTTCTTCTTGTTTATTGAGAAGTTTTCCTAACTCATCTTTTCATATAGCTTATAATTTCATTTTCATATCTTAGATATATTTATTGAGTTATATATTTTCATTCACTGTTATCACACACACTGTATTAAGCTTAATATTCCATACTATATATTGTGGGTAGTGGTGTGTGATTTAGTAAGTGTGAGCTTCATTTGCGTTCTCATTTGTTATCGAGAACAAACCATTATATTTAACCATTGTTGTGAGTATCACTTGTAATACACTTGTACACCGAGAGAAGTGTGAGGCGTGAGATGGGGTCGAATCTAATAGGAGTGGCGTCGGTTGACGAACCTAGGGAAAGGTTACATCCGAGCACTTGAGGAGGAGGACACGGGCTAGGTTCCTACACTTAGTGTGTAAAGTGTGATTGCATAGTGTTTGTTGTGTGAGAGTTTCGGTAAACTTGTAAACCGAGTGTGTAGTAATTCCAGCTTCCAAACCGGATTATGATAGTGGAGATCTCCTCGAGGTGAGGAGCGGGGACGTAGGTCGTGGTGACCGAACCTCGTAAACACATCGTGTGTTTATGTTTTACTTAGCGTATATTTTATTTATGGCTATTCATTCTTGCTCATATCTATTTTATATCATTCTTGCAAGAACAAATTAATCAATATAATTTTAATTGGAATTTAATCGGGATTAGATTAGCATAAGACCCTAATCACTCTCCTAGGGTCTAACAAGATCCCTCCTACTTTTTGACTCATCATTTCAATATTTAGATCTGTTATGAACTATATGCACATATTACACTGTGATTTAATTATGATGTAGTATGAATACTGTGATATTATACGCGGATTTATTGCTGAATGGTATAAAAGAATTTTAAAGGAATTTATTTTGTAAAAAGGGTTGGTTTTGAATTATTATGATAATAAATAGGATAAGTAGTATTTTTAGATTAATTATAATATTTTAAAAGAATTTATTTTGGAAAAGGATTAATTATAATATATTATAAGAAGTTATTTTGGAAAAAGAATTATTTTATTATAATAATAAATATTTAAAAGAATTTATTTTGCAAAAGGATTAATTTAAGTAAATAAATTTATTATTTTAGAAGATTAATTTTAGAACAATTTTATGATTTATGATTCTTAGATTTAATTATTTGACATGCCATGATATCGTGGTTGTATTTATTTACTATTTCCTTGTCGTGATTGAGAGCCAATAGTAGTTCATGACTTAGTGGCTTTGCGCGTCATGAACAAGACTTAGTGACATGTGTGTGTGCATTGACTAAACTTAGGAGGTTGACCAGAGATCTATTGTATGTAAAGTTTGTTGACTTAGAAACAGAAGAAGAGTTGGGATGGAAAAGTCATAGTTCATGTGATCGGATGTGGTTGTTGATGTATCTTCCAGATTCGCACTAGCGACCTGTTTTATCCTGGAGTTGGTTTCTTGAGCCAAGTGGCCGGTTTCGACACCCGAGTTTTTGCTTGAGTTCGGACCGGGACGAAATCGGATTGCGTGTAGTCCTCTAGCCGCCTATTTTGCGGGATTGGATACGTGTAAAGGATCCTGGAGTCAGTTATACCATGTTATGAATGTTGACTCTATGTGAGAAGTGGACCAGATAACTATTATACGATGGCTAGTTGTATGATCTTGATACTTGGATGACTATGAGTTCTTCTGATTATTATACTCTAGTGGTGGATTGCATTTAAATTGTTAGGATTCTAATTCCATGCTTCTATTATTGTTATTACTGTTATTGTATTGGTCGTTTGACCGTTTCTATTCTCCCTCATGGGATCTTTCTGTGTGCCATGAATGCTGACATACTCCTATTCTCTCGAGTTATATGTCAGACTTAGAGGACGGACAGTTCCAGCTGGGAGACAAACTAGAGCCAGAGTATCCTCAGCAGGAGTGTTTTACAGACTGAGCTGAAGAAGAAGCTGAAGCTTAATTATTTTTTTGTCATTTTGATGGACTTAGTTTATTTTTGTAGTACTTTCTTACTATTTTCTGTTGGACCATGTATTTTTCATATTTCTTTAGTTGGACTATTTTGTAATAAGGTCATGTTTGACCCAAATTTTGTGTCTCGGATGATATATTATTTGTGATATGTCTTATTTATGCTCTAAGTTGTTTATTATATTCTTGCTAATTGTGATCGGGACCATGTATTTTTCATATTTTTTTAGTTGGACTATTTTGTAATAAGGTCATGTTTGACCCAAATTTTATTATTTGTGATATGTCTTATTTATGTTCTGAGTTGTTTATTATATTCTTGCTAATTGTGATTGGGAACCTGTGACTTCGCATTATATTGCTCGACGCTTAGCATATTAGATTGAGTAAAAGGGGTCGAGTACTTATTTCTCCCCAGTCTAATACGTCGCTGGCTTGTTCGCGTCTCGGTTTCCCGGTATTTTAGGAAGTGGGGCGTGACAGGTTTTTATGGTGGCCTATGCAGGTCACGATCCCAAGTTCCCACTAGTAAGAATATAATGGACAATTTATATGCATATCATTATTTCATCCGTAAGACTATACTCAAGCCCTTATCCTATTATATGGATAAATTATGTTTTAGTCTCTACCTTATCACTTTTTGACTCTGAAGCTTTCCCCTGTTTCTTTTCTCGTCGTTTTGCGACTACACTCTCTTTGTATAACTTCTCTTTCCTCGTACCGGTTGTTATTTTCTGTGTTATTATTTTTATACTATGTTTTCTTTGATTTGACTTATGTATCGTTTGATTATATTGATTTCTATATTATTTATTATATTATTTTATGTATCACATAAAGTGTTATATTGTATGTTTTAATTAAAAATGTACAAATAACATAGTCTAATAAAAATTATTACTTATGTATTTTCAATTGTTCAAATCATGTTCATTAAGTGTTTCGCATTACTCTAGACTTCACATATATATCACATAGCATATTTGATATTCTGTATTATTTTCTTGTGTTTAAATATATTTTTGCATATGTATGTGTGCGCTTTTTCTGTCATACCATCTATTATTTACTTATGTTTTAGATTATTGTATATTTAGTGAGAAACATTAATAAGTTCATAATTTTAATATCCTGTATATGCATTACATTCTTATTCTTTATTATTCAACTCACAACATTTTTAGTACATAGTTAAAAGTATATGCATTTTACATATAGATACAGTTGAAATTTGGAAAATTGTAAATGAGTAAAGTTGTATATCTCTTCAACAGCTTTCCATCAAGTCTTAGATCACCTCATTCCGAGGTC
>BQKN01063169.1:222161-255185 GCA_022839385.1 Asparagus kiusianus
TGCATGACAGGTTTGACATTCTTGATTTCACCTTGGACTGCAGCCTTGTGTGAACCCAGGGTCGTCACAATAGTTTCCTTATCAGTCAGTTTTATCTTATTTAGGTTGTTTTAGTATGTTCACATTAGTTTTGTTATTTCCAAGAGCAATGTATTTCTATTTTATATTCAAATATTTATTCATATTATTAGATTTGGAGTTTGAGTTACTAATTATATAGTTTTTGTTACATTATCTGGTATCATTAGTTATTAATCTTTTATAACTAATATAAAAGGTAATTCTAAATAGCGTTTGTGGGTATGTATGGTATTTACTCATTGGTTGTTTATAGTGCATTGCATATTTATTGTTTGTTTGCTTCGATTTTGACTTATATCGCCATAAATGATAAAATAATACATGGGTAATATACATTATATACACATGTTGTTTTTCAGTATTTATTTTATGATATTTTAGATTTTTATATCCTTTTATTGTGTCATTATTTATTTTTCATTCTCTAATCATTATTTTCGATTACATTATGTTGTGTTTTACTTTTTCATTCTTTTCATACTTACTATTCACTTTTCATTGTAGTGTTTCACGTAGATTATTATATTTACGTTGTATAGTTTTTATTGATTTATAGTCATTCATTAGTTTTAATATCAACTCTGTCTAATCATGTTTTGTTTCATGTATTATCAGTGTTTATGTTCACATGTTCATCAATCATTCATGGTGTGTTTATCTATAATAAAAAAGTGTTTTTATTATACGAATTTATACTTTCTTATGTTTTCATTTGTTATAGATCTATTTTTATCTTCCATAGTTTATATTTCATGTATTATACATCTTTATTTATGTATATTTATGCTGACCGTATTTATGTGATTTTTGACTACTATGCATATATGGCTACATCTGAATTGATTTTATACATCAATGATTATTATTGTTGTATCTTATTCATATTTATTATTTTACCTTATAAATATTACTAATATTTTTGAGTTATCATATTATTTGTCGAATATATATAATTATGTCCTTATTATATTTTATATAATATGTTTATTTTGAATCACTTGATGCTCTTATGTCTATTTTATCATATAATATTTTATGGCTGTTTTTATCATAATTTATCTTGTTAGCACGATTAGTACTATAAGTATTCAGACTTTTTATATGTTTATTATTATGTGTGTGTTTTAATTTTTAATGGCTGTTATATATGATGATTTTATTTGTTATATTATATAAACATGTTTAATACTTGACTTAGTATTGTGCCTTGTATGATAATTATTTAATACCATATATTCTCAAAAATTATTGATTATAACTATAACTATTTTATTGTATTTATCATCTATTGTATTGTGTATTAAATGTTGTATTTTTGCTTTGTTCATTATTGATCTATGTATACCATAAGCATGTGTGTTGTGTGTATTTATATTTGCTATATATAATACTAATCTGATTTTTATCTTATTTTTAATGTTTATTATGGCTGTTTTATTGATCCGAACGACTATTGTAATTATTATTTATTCATGTTTGTTTTATGATCATTGTGTTTTATACTATTGCTACACGCAGTTTCATAACGTCTTTTTATCATATTGTGATTATATACAACTATGTTTAACCAGGATATGATAGTATAAATGTTTCCCATGCATGATTTAAATATACTAAATATATATGTTTATAATCTAAGATTAAACAATTAGTACGTATCATTGAACTATGTGCTTTTCCTTTATTAGCATTGATTCGGTTTACAATATTCTTTTTACTGTACATACATTTGCTCTGTATGATTTTGAATTTATTGATATTGTTTATATATTTACTATATTCTTGTGTGATTATGGTGATTAAGTGCATGTTTAATGTTTACTTTGATTATACTATGCTTTTGTATTACTTCACGTCTGATTTTATTAAATGCTATTACTTTCTATTCAAGCATATACTTCCTTTTGTTAAAATGCATTCTTTATTTACTATTTTGTATTGATTTTACTATTGTTTGCATTTTATTTTTCTTTTACAATGTATTTATGTTGGTGTTGATTCTTTTGTGCTTATATAATTTTATTGGTTGTGTGTTTTGTGTATATTACTATACTTATTTGGTCATTTTGAAAATAATTGCCTTGATTTTACAAACATTATTAACTGTTACTTAATTGATTTTAATTTATTCATTTTCTGCATTCTAACAGATTTATGTGACTCTGTTCGTTATGTTATTATTCTGAATTTACATACTTGATTAATTTTATGCCTATATATATGATTGTGTAAATACTTTTTATTATTAATTGTGTAAATCTTAATTAGTTTGACTATCTATTTCTTTTTGTTAATTTGACAAATAATATTCATGATTTTAACTAAGCGTGATTATTGAATTTATATATGTTTGTGTGATAATAATTTACTTTGCATAATTCAAATAATTGATTACTTTATTGCTTTGCAATTTTATTTATTCTTATTATGTTGAATGATGCCTTCACCCATTACTTATCTGATAATTAAGCGATTTGTATTCCTTTTTTTTTTAAGTTACACTATATCTTTTATCATAATAATCTTATTGTATGTTAATCTATGTCCCGTACTTTTGAATGATTCGTGTATTACGCATATGTGTTCATGTTATTATGGTACATATATTTATAATTTATATGTATTTCTTCTAAGATAATTGTCACCTTTTGTGTCGCATATGTACTAAATACTAGCATATTTTATGATTGTGATACTACTGTACGTATTACGACATAAATCTTTCATATCTCACTAATTGTTCTCTCTATTTATTAATTTTGAATTGTTTGATATCACCTTATATTAATATACAAATAATTATTTTTACATTGTTATATGTCTGTTGTTGTCTTTTGATAAATACTTTACATTTTATTTTTCTATGTGTGTCTGACTATATTGATATTATGAACTGATTGTGAGATTATAATTTTATCCTTTGATATGTATATACTATTTAATTGATGTTATGTTATTATAATGATTGAAATAATTTCCCATCCACCTTTATAAAAAAATTAATTCCTGTGTGTTATGATATTGTTATTTTGGTCTGCTATATGTATACTGAATCTTAGTTGTCATGTCTTATATCTTATCTTGTATCGCTCTTGTATTACATTCCCCTTACTTATGGAGACGCAATTTATTTTGAATCTTTCTCTATATGAGTTGAATTAAGTCTTTCGTTCTATATTTTGTACTTGTTTCCGTTATACATCACCCTTATTTTTATTCTGAGGATAGAATTTGCTTTATGGGGGACAGAAAGTAATGACCATGAATTTTGATACTAATTTAAATAATTTTTTGATATTTTAAAATATTAAATTATTATTTTTAAAAGAGTATTTATATTTTCTCGATTTTCTAGAATTTTCTATAATTTAAAAATATAGTTTTATATTTATTTTAATAGTTTTGTTAATTATAAATTTAATTATTACAGAAAAATCTTTTAAATAAATATTTGATTTTCTATTTTTATTATTAATTATATTAATTATTCCCTAACCCTAAACCCTAAACCTATATATATATATATATAATCTTCCTCTCTCTCTCTCTCTCGTTTTCATCTCACAACCTCGTCGCTCATTCTTCTCTCTCTCTCTCTCTCTTCCTCCTCCCCTTTCGCCTCCTCCGCTCTCTCCTCGCCCTCAGCCCTGCTCTGACCCTCTCTCCTCCCTTCTCGCCTCCCCTGCTGCAGCCTCTCCCCTGTTGCCTCTTCCTCTCACTACAGCCACCGTCATCCTCTCCTCTCCCCTACAGCCTCCATCGACGCCGCCCTCAGCGCTCCAGCTAGCACCACCACCTCTAACTCTTCCTTGCCGCCAACCTTATCTTCTACCTCCCTGCTGCCCCTCTCCTACAACGCCACCTCTCCTCTCCCCTGCAGCCCCCATCACCGCCGCAGCCCACGTCACTGCCTGAACCCTAAGCTTCTGTCGATGCCACTACGCCATGCTCCTCACCGCTTCCCTCTTTCACCGTCGCCGCTGCCTCATCCGTGGGCCGTAGTCTCGCACTACAACGTCGATCTATTTGACAAAAACCCTAGGACAAGATCCCTCTTGCTCTTTGACTCATCACTCCAATATTTAGATCTGTTATGAATTATATACACAGATTACACTATGATTTAATTACGTTGTAGTATGAATATTATGATATTATGCGTGGATTTGTTGGAGAATAGTATTAAAGAATTTTAAAGGAATTTTTTTTTGTAAAAAGAGTTGCTTTTGAATTATTATGATAATAAATAGAATAAATAGTATTTTAAGATTAATTATAATATTTTAAAAGAATTATTTCTGGCAACAAAATCATTTTAGGAAAATTATAATAAATTATAAGAAGTTATTTTGGAAAAAGAATTATTTTATTATATTAATAAATATTTAAAAGAATTTATTTTGCAAAAGGATTAATTTAAGTAAATAAATTTATTATTTTAGAAGATTAATTTTACAACAATTTTATGATTTATGATTCTTAGATTTAATTATTTGACATGGCATGATATCGTTGCACAGGATTGGTTGTATTTATTTACTATTTCCTTGTTGTGATTGAGAACCATTAGTAGTTCATGACTTAGTGGATTTGCGCATCTTGAACAAGACTTAGTGACATGTGTGTGTGCGTTGACTAAACTTAGGAGGTGGACCAGAGATCTATTGTAGGTCATGTTTGTTGACTTAGAAACACAAGAAGAGTTGGGATGGGAAAGTCATAGTTCATGTAATCGGATGTGGTATTGATTTATCTTCCAGACTCGCACCAGTGACATGTTTTGTCCTGGAGTTGGTTTCTTGGGCCAAGTGGACTTTTTCGTCACTTTGGTCAGTGACTTGTTTCGTCACCCGAGTTTTTGCTTGAGTTTGGACCAGGCCGAAATCGGATTGTGTGTAGTCCTCTAGTCGCTTGTTTCGTAGGATGGATTCGCGTAGAGAATTTGTGAACAGTCAATTATCCGATGATATGAACGTTGACTCTATATGAGATGTGGACCAGTGAACTATTATAGGATGGCTAGTTGTATGACCTTGATACTTTGATGATTATGGATTCTTCTGATTGTTATAATCTAGTGTTGGATTGCATTTAAATTGTTAGGATTCAATTCTCTCGGGTTGTACGTCAGACATAGAGGACGGATAGGGTCTAGCTGGGAGACACGCCAGAGCCTGAATATCATCAACAGGAGTGTTTTGCAGACAAAGTTGAAGAAGAAACCGAAGCTTGATTACTTTTTTGTCAATTTGAAGGACTTAGTTTATTTTTGTAGTACTTTCTTACTATTTTCTGTTGGACCATGTATTTTTCATATTTTTTTAGTTGGACTATTTTGTAATAAGGGCATGGTTTGACCCAAATTTTGTGTCTCGGATGATATATTGCTTGATGCTTAGCGTATTAGATTGTGTAGAAGGGGTCGAGTACTTATTTCTCCTCAGTCTAATACGTTACGGGCTTGTTCGCATCCCGGTTCCCCAGTATTTTGGGAAGCGAGGCATGACACATGCGTAGACCAATCAGCCCAAAATCAAGGCGATTGAATTTTTATTGATAACATAGAATTTGCTTATGACTGTCTTTCAGGCTCTAAGTATGAAAATTTGGAACCCGATGCTTTTTGGCCTAGGATAGCTTTAGAATCGACCTTGCATGTACACATAAATCAGTGTTACTCAACTCGTTAATAGGTTGGGTGCTCAGAGCCTCGTCTCGTAGATACTTTTTAAGCATCAAAACGTGAAAGACATCGTGTATACTCAACATTGATACTGGAAGATCTAGCCGATATTAAACAGCTCCAATGCGTTCCACTATCCTGAACAGACCAATATACCACGGGGCTGTTAAACCCTAGAGGGGGGTGATTAGGGTCTTATACTAATCTTATCCGATTTTATGCCAATTAAAACTAATTATCAAGTTATTCTTGCAAGATAGATATGCAAAGAGTTATGTGCAAGAATATGCAATATGAACAAAGGGATATATCCTAGCAATGAGATATGTGGTGAAATATATGCACAGATATATAAACTAACACAAGGGTGAAACAATATAGTGGATGATATAAATAAGCAAAAGAACAATGGTGATATAAGATATGAACACAAGAAATATTTACGCCAAAGACAAAGCAAACACAACCAAATGATCACGGAGTTCGGACCTTCCGTCCTACGTCTCCGCTCCCCACTCCCGGGGAGAAATCCACTATCATAACCGGGTTTTCTACGCTCACCCAAATAACGTTACACCTCACAATTTGATTCATGGAGTTTAGTCCCCACGACCTACGTCTCCGCTCCTCACCTCGAGGAAATCTCCACTACACACTCGATTTTCTAGCTAACCGAAAACTTTACAATCTCACAATATAACAACAAATTGATTTGTTTTCTAATACAAGGCGAGAACTCAATTAACCACAACTCACTGTTACAATCTCTCACAACCACAATATACTATGTATGCAAATACTAAAAGCTTATTGTGGGTATGTGTAACAATAAGATAAATCAAATCTAAACTCAATATAAAACTAGCTTTAATAAAATGATAAACAAACAAATAGATATAAAGCTAGAAATAGAGTTTAGAAAACTTCTCAATAGATCAAGAGGTAGAGGAAGAATAGTTGGATGCTCAAACACCAATGGTTGATCTCCTCAAGCTCTTGTGAAATTGATTTCACAAAACAAACTCACAAATTGCTTAAAAGCTTCTTAAAACAAACTTGTAGGAGTATAAAATTGCCTATAGGTCCCTTAGCACAGCTCGGTACGATAATTCGACAAATCAACGAACATCGAGTGACAAGGCGACGTGATCAACGAATTGCACGCGAGCAACGGAATGCATTCGCGTGCGGAACCAATCCAACGGTTCGAGAAGTCAACGAGTAGTTCAACCGTGAAACGGATTCGAACTCAAACACCAAGGCGGATTTACTGCCAAATAAAGATCCTGACTATCAAATCAAGATCTGGATAAATCCGATACAGACCCGGAAGACGGGAAACGACGGAAAACACCCCAAAGGGGGCTCGGCAAAAACCGAGCCGCCTCAAGGTGGCTCGGCCCAGGGCCAGCCCACCCTGAGGTGGCCGCCCAGATCTGTGCCAAATGCACAGATCTGGTTGCCTATAAATAGGCGGGGTGATTCATCATTTACAGGGACCTTTTGGAAGAACTTTTGGAGAGCCGAAACTCTGCCGAATTGAGAACTTGTGCTCGAGTTTTTTGAAGGCTTGAAGACTTGGACGTTTGGATCTGGTTCTTGACGAGCACCCGCATCACAAAAGGCAGGAGTTCGAGGGAACCAAATCTTCAGATCTATGTTGCTATACTCCGGATCAAAGCTTGGTCTTTGATCCCGAGATTCGAGCGATTGTTTCCTTGCTGAAATAATCCCTCCGGCTATTATTTCCTTGGTGAGATAATACCCGCAATATTGCGTAGATCTGTTCAGATCTAGATCGTGCGGTGGTCAACGGATCAACCATCGGCGCAGGCAAACAACCCACAAAGCGAGTGACCGGATAACAGGAGCTCGCGATTTGTTCGACAAATAAGGAAAGTTGTAATTTTCATTTTTTTTGTTTGATTTTCATTGTAACCGGATCTTATAAAAAGATCGGATCTTTTTGTAACACAAAAAGTTGTTATTTAAGAGTGCAATGGAATCATCAATGAAGAAAACCATTTTTCCCGCGAACAATCTGGCGACCACAGTGGGAGCCACCGATCTCGCTGCCGAGATCGGAGCGTCGTAGCCGCGGATCTCGATCCCGGTCGTGGAGGAGGTCGAGTATGAGTTCGACCAGTAGAAGTACGAGGAGTACGTGTCCTCATCTGGATCAACCTCCCCCCGTAAGTCCAAGAGATCCCAGAAGTTCTCCTCCAGGAGAAAAGTCCGTTGGTGCGAAGAAGTTGAAGCCACCAACGATAACCTCACCTAGATCGACGCTGAAGTTACGTCGGGTGAAGTCCTACCGGCCTCTAAGCAGGTCAAATCCGCCGTTGAAGGCGTGGTGACTCTCTCTAAGAGAGCTCGCTAGAGGCAGCGTCAACGCCTTGCGAAGCAATTCGCAAAGGCCATGGAGTCTGTTGACGGGGTCCGCTACAACGCGGATCTGAAGAGCAAACGAGGCAAACAGCCTCAACAACAAATGAAGGGTGGTTCCTCCAAGCCATCGACGATGGAGTGGGTCCGTGTCAAACGGAACCGTTCGACGCTGGAGGAGCGTATCCGCAAGCGCCGCGCATTATCAGCGCAAGCACGGGCCAGAGCTGAAGAAGCCCGTCGGAAGCTACAGAAGGAGGTGGTCAAGAAGCCGCCATCAACTCGTAGGATTTGGAAACCGAAGTCTGAAGCGGCGGTTCAGACCAAGGCGCAACAACTGCAGCCTCCGAAAGCTCAAACTCCGGTGAATCAACCCAAATCGCCGGTGATTTCCGCAACTATTCCGGGAGATCCAACAGGACCATCCCAGAAGAGGAAGTCAGTTTTGGAGCACCTCGGTCCACTTCCCAAAGAACGAGGCAAAGCACCAGTCCAAGAACGGCTGGGGCCAATGAAGAAGTCCCAAACAATTCAACATGCTGGGGGTCGCCGCAACCCTCAACATTTGGAGAAAATCGTGGCACCCAGGCGCACAACTTTGCGCATCGAAGTACAAGAGCCCGCTGAAGATTCACGCCCACAAAGGCGCGTTTCGAGGCGTGTGACTCTTGAAAGCCCAAAGAAGGCAAGTCGCCCTCAGAAGGAAACATTCTCATCTGATGACGAGGACGTTATACCTGAGAAGTCGTGTCAACACACAATAGGTTACTCTGATCGTCAAGCTGACGAGTTGTACTATTATGACGGGAGCACGAGGAAAACCAGGAAGAGAAGCCCTCGAAGGCTCGAAACTCAGTGTCCTTGTTCGAAGCTCATTCGGGCGGTACTGTCTGAGTGCAACTGTGTCAAGGCAGTCCCCGAGAGAGTTTCGGTGTTCGAAAGACTTAGTACGGAAACGCCAAAACCGAGGTCTAGGCGTTTCCGACGAAGAAGGACGGTGATCGAAGACGGTGAACATTCGAGGGTCACCGCCAACATGACCAGCAAAGGAACATCGGCTCAGGACAACCCCGAGGCGATTCCAGAGGTATCCCGACGTGTAACTCGTCTTCAATCCGGAGCCATCATTCGTGCAACGTATGGTAGGATTCGGACAAGAGTACCTTCGGGAGATGAAGAATCAGATGCCGGCTCAGCAATTGCATCTGACAATACCGTGTCCAGTGAAAGGCAACCCCGCGAATCATTCATGATAAGCACGAAGCAAGTGGCCAAGATGCTCGAAGAGGCCATGGCTAAACAACAGGAAAGCTTCAGGTTCGAAATGCAGATAGCCATGCAGAACATGAGAGAGATGCATGATCAACAAATCCAGGCACTGACGAACCAGCAAGGCGAACCAAATCGGCGTAATCCGGTTGTTCAGGAAGTAGAGAATGCGAATGCGGAGGAAACCCGCAATGTCAATGATCCTCCCATTAATGCAGGGGGTGGCAATGAGGATGCTAGTCACAACACCACGCTTCCACCTCCGAATCGCACTGATGAAAACTCGGGTGAAAGCCTGAAAATTAAAAACCTCGAGAGCAAAATCAATACATTGATTTTCGCTTAAGAGACGAAAAAGACAGGCATTCCTTGTCCTTACCCAAGAGAGTGGGAATCAATCCCATATCCGATGAAGTTTAGTCTAATTAACTTCACGCGGTTTAATGGGATGGGTTCCCCACTCAGCATTTGATTTATTTCAAATCACACTTGGGGATAATCTCTGGTAATGAGCCTCTAATGGTGCGGTCATTTGTTGGCACTCTCCGCGGAGCCACCTTCGATTGGTATCGCCACCTCAAGCCAGGTAGCATTAACAGCTGGGACGACATGGAGACTAAGTTCCTCACCAATTTCTTCGACGATGACACCGAGATCTCTATCGGATCGTTGCTCGATGAGAAGCAGAAGGATGGGGAGTTAGTTGACACCTTCGTCAAAAGGTTCCGGAACAAAGCAATGAATTGCCGGGACCCGATCACTGAGGAATTCATCCTCCAGACCTGTCATAACAACCTTTTGCTGGACGTGTTAGAGGCAATGGGCACAGCACCATCCAAGACATGGAAGGATCTGAAAGTTCGAGGAGAGCAAGCTGAGCGATTCCTCAAAAGAAAGAAGGCGGAGAGAGGCCAACCGGCAACAAATCCTCCGAAACAGAACTTCAACCCAAAAGGGAAAGGTAAAGCTCATGCTAATGCCGTTGATGCTAACCAAACTTTTCAATTGCAACCTCAGCAACAGCAGCAGCAACGAGCGCCACAACAATCGCAGCCGCATTGGCAGCAACGGCCTCAGAAGCAAAAGTCTTCAGAGCCGAAGTTTCCCAAAGTCTACTCCTTCAAGGATGATGAAGTTCCCGGCATCTTCAAGTACCTGTTGGAGAACAACAAAATCCAGCTGCCGGTGATTGTAGATCATGAAGGGGCCAGCAAAGTGACGGACCCGAAGTACTACGCGTACCATAGAGTGGTCCACCACCCAACGAAGTCTTGCTACCACCTCAAGGATAAGATCCAGGCGTTAATCGACGTAGGGGTCATAACTCCAAAACCGGCCAAGAATATGGGAGCAAACGCGGTGTCAATCAGTTTTGGATCGGTGCCTACAACTTGGTTCGAGCCAAAGCGCGTCACCAAAGTCAGGATGAAGACGGTGAATGATGACCCGCACGGACAGCGCCAAAAAGGACTCATCCCACACACAGCCCCAAACGGTGAAATTCTCTGGGTGCACCCCGACCTGATTGAAGATGAACAATGGGTCGGATCGTCATCCAAGAAGAAGTCAAAAGGGAAAGGGAAGTCTTGTTGCGGAGTCTCTGCTATCCCAAGAGAAGATGACGAAAAAATCCCTACTTTCCCACTTTCCGACGAAGAACAGGAAGTCTTCGCGACCCGGAGTGGAAATGAGTATCACTTCAAATATCCATCTCCTGGTGATCAATTAGCTGAGCAGGGGGTGACGAAACGGGGACCAGTCAAAACTCTCACAGAGCTGGGAGTGATTACGGTTCCTAAACCGGTTGACGAGGCTCGACGACAGCCGGCAGATAAACAAAAAGAAAAGAGGCTCGAGGAGGTTCAAAATCCGAAGCAGTTTCGTTTCAGTCGTCCGATTGGAAAGGATAAACCGGAGAGTTTGAAAATTCCGCGCGTCTTCGACATCATGGCTCAGTTAACTAATATTCCGGCACGGATAACGCTATATGAGTTGCTACGGCTATCTAAGGAGACTAGAGAAGCCTTGCAAGAGGCCTTGGCTGATTCGGAAGCATTCCTCACTCGGATCAAACCGGCGTCTGAGGAACTGGAACTTTTAGCTCAACAGTGCAATGTGGCAGCTAAGAACATTCCCTGCATCACCTTCACCAAAGAGGACCTACAGACTAAGAATTCAAACCATGATCGGCCCCTGTACTTCGTCGGGTACATTGGCTCTAGCGAAGTCAACCGAATCCAAGTGGATCCGGGTTCCGCTATGAGTATTATGCCACTTCGCCTAATGCATAGCCTTGGCATTCCAGTCAACAAGTTGGCGTCTATGGGCACAGTCATTTACGGATTCAACATCAGCGGGTCAAGACCTTTGGGGAAGATCCGAATAAAGTGTCAAATGGGCGATCTGAAGACGGAGGTCACGTGTTACGTGATAGATGCCGAGACATCCTATAATTTACTATTGGGTCGGCCTTGGATTCATAATAATGTTATAGTTCCCTCCACCTTACATCAGTGTCTGAAATATGTCGACACTGATGGAAGGGTTAGGACGGTGGTCGCGGATAAGCAACCATTCAAAGGGTATGAGAATTACTTCACAGATTCTCTCCTTTATGGTAACGAATCCGATACGGAACCATCGGTCCAACGCACGGACAGCGGAGAAGAAGCTGATTCCGAGGCCGGATTCGATTACAATGGTGGTTTTGTTTTAAATGACATTGTACCCTTCGTAATCAATCTTAACGATGAATAATCGTCAGATGGCGGTTGTAACTGGCAACTTGCCGATATTGAAATAAATCATGATTTAGAGTACTCCTTGTCTCTTGATGATGCGATAAAGGGATTATACGATAATCCTGATTTATGTATGCCACTCCGATCATCTTATGTAACAAAAAAACGTCTCCAGCATTCTTTCGGAACAACCCGAATTATTCCTGCCAAGATAGGGGGACAAAAAAAGTGATTTACGGTAAAGGAGAAAATCTTCCGTTGCCAGATCATTTCCTAAGAGAAGTCGAAGATGACGACAAATCTGGTCTGCACTTATCTAAGTATAGTCCGGAAGCGCGCACGCTCATGGAAAAACAAGGGTACGACTTCACACTCGGAGAAGGTTTATACTTCGATCGAGGTTCCCATATCCCAGTCAAAGTGGCATATGTACCAAAAGGGAAACCGGATGATTATTATCGTCACAAAAGAGGCTTAGGCTATGTTTCATCGTCTGATGACGAATGTGGTTGGCAAATCATCGATCAAATTGCTAACAAAGCTAAGGATGGGTACTCGGCAGATTCCTCAGGATGGGATTCCGACACAAGTTTGGGAGAAATGTTCAAGACCTTAATGTCAAACATGACTACAGCTGATCCATCTACGTTGGAGGACGACGATCAAATGCCAACGTGGGTGGACCCATGGGTTCATCACCTAAACATGCAATATGGTGATAGGTTCGAACAAAGAGAACCACCCACCGAAGACGAAGTAGTCCAAATTAATATGGGCGATGAGGCCAATCCAAAGCCCATATTCATCAGTGGTAGTCTTCCCCCAGATGAGAAGGAGGAATTAATTGCCCTTATCAGGGAATATATCGACGTCTTCGCTTGGAACTATGAAGACATGCCAGGGCTCGACCCCAATGTGGCAATGCACCGCCTCGACATCAAGCCGGATGCCAAACCTGTCAAACAACAGCAAAGACGGTTTCGTCCGCAGATTATGGAAGCCATCGAGGCAGAGGTTAAGAAGTTAATTGACTCAGGATTCATCCGAGAGGAACAACATCCGGACTGGTTAGCCAACATCGTTCCCGTCATGAAGAAAAATTGCAAAATCAGGATTTGCATCGACTTCAGGAACCTGAATGAAGCATGTCCAAAAGACGATTTCCCTCTCCCAATCACGGATGTCATTATCGACAATACATGCGGATTCGAGAGAATGTCCTTCGTGGACGGCTTTTAGGGGTATAATCAAATTAAGATGCACCCGGATGACGAGAAACATACAGCATTCAGAACGCCCCTCGGTGTCTTCTGCTACACGGTGATGCCTTTCGGTCTGAAGAACGCAGGCGCCACATACCAACGAGCGATGACTAAGATTTTCCAGAAACACCTCAGGAAAACGGTTGAATGCTACGTTGATGATTTGGTGGTAAAAAACCACAACAAAGAAGATCACATCAAGGACTTGAGAACGATGTTTGATCTCATGCGGAGTCATCAATTGAAGATGAATCCCACAAAATCCTTCCTCGGAATGTCCAGCGGAAAATTCCTTGGATTCGTCGTCACCACTAAGGGTATACACATCGACCCAGACAAGGTAAAGGCAATACATGAATTGCAACCCCCGAGGAATTTAAGAGAGCTTAGAGGATTGCAAGGGCGTTTAGCTTACATCCGGAGGTTCATCTCAAATCTTTCTGGGAAGTGCCAACCATTTTCTAAGCTAAACAAGAAGGGCGTGTCATTTATTTGGGACGATGCTTGCCAAAAAGTATTCGAAGATATCAAGACATATCTGATGAATCCCCCTATTCTTGTTGCACCAAAATCAGGTAAACCGTTCTTGATTTACATCAAGGCGATGAACCATTCGATAAGTGCTTTATTAGCACAAGACGATGATAATGGTCATGAACAGGCAGTCTATTACCTAAGTCGGACCTTGATAGGCGCCGAGCCTCGATACCCGATGATTGAGAAAGAATGTCTCGCGTTGGTATTCGCAGTACAGAAGATGCGACATTACTTGGTTGGCCAGACGATTTACGTCATTGCTAATGTTAATCCGGTACGGGTATTCATGACTCAACCGGGTTCGATGAATTGGCGGTTAGCAAAGTGGGCCCTTCTCTTGTCCCAGTATGATTTGCACTTCAAACAGCAGAAGTCGGTCAAAGGACAAGCGATTTGTGATCTTTTGGTGGCAAGTCTAACAACAGATACGGTTGAAGTATATGATGACTTGCCAGATGAAACCCATGAGGTTAACACCACATCACACCAACAAGTATGGCAATTGTACTTTGATGGTGCTTCGAGAGCAGTTAATAAGGCAATAACCCCTGGATGTTCTAGAGTCTCCTCCGGAGTTGGAGTTGTATTAGTTTCCCCAGGGAAGCACGTGATGCCTCGAGCTTATTCACTGACGAATCCATGTTCCAATAATGTAGCCGAGTACAACGCGCTCCTCATTGGACTCAGTTTTGCCAAAGAGCTGGGGGTCGAATATCTCGAAGCTTTTGGGGATTCTCAATTGATAGTCAACCAAGTTTGTGGAGAGTATGAAGTCAGGAACCCAGATCTAATTCCGTACCACCAGGAGGCCATCAGAATGGCAGATTCTTTTGAAGAATTTTATATCGAATACATCCCGCGCCTCCAGAATGCTTATGCAGATGCACTGGCAGCACTAGCAGTATCACTCGCGCAACCGCCCGAAGCTGAACTGCTAGTCACAGTAAGATCACACCAACTCTGCATACCCATATACGATATGGATATCGAAGAGGAGGATGATAGAAACGTAAACGCCAAAGAGGTGAACTCAACCCAAATCAGGTCTGAGTCCCGAGATTAGCGCTTTCCTTTTATTGATTACGTCTAGTATGGCATTTTGCCGGAGGATGTAAAAGAAAGAGAATCTATTCGCCGAAGAGCACCACGGTTCTTTTACAATACCGAGACCCGCACATTATACCGTCGAGGGTATGATGATTTGCTTCTCCGATGCCTTTCGAACGAAGAAGCAAAAGAAGTTTTTAAGGAAGCACACGAAGGAGAATGTGGCACACATCAGCCCGGTCCCAAACTTTATGATCGAATCAGAAGAATGGGATATTTCTGGCCAACAATGGTGCGTGATGCGATCGAGTACGCCCGAGAATGTCACGCCTATCAAGTGCATGCGAATTATATGCACCAACCACCGGAGCGGTTACACACGTCAACCACGTCCTTGCTATTCGAGACATGGGGTATGGACATTGTCGGTCCTATTTTTCCTCCTTCAGTCAAAGGTGATCGATTTATCCTCGCTATCACCGACTATTTTTCAAAGTGGGCTGAAGCCATTCCGCTTAAAGAAGTGAAGACGAACAATGTCATCAACTTCATCAAGCATCATGTCATATATCGACACGGCGTGCTGAGGCGGATCATTCATGACAACAGTCCGCAATTCATAAGCAACGCTTTCATCAGGTTCTGTGACAAATTCAAGATTCAAGATGTTTCGTCAACGGCTTATTATCCCGCTGCTAATGGGTTAGCAGAGGCTTTTAACAAGACGATCATCAAGATCTTGTCAAAACTCGTGAAAACCAATAAGCGAGATTAGGACGATAAACATGGCGAAGCGCTCTGGGCTTATCGCACCACCATACGCACGCCTACGGGAGCCACCCCATATTCGTTGGTGTACGGATGTGAAGCTGTGCTACCGTTGGATATTCAAATCCCCTCCCTCCGGATCGCTCTCGCAACGGAGATGACGACCGAAGAGCAACATCAGAAACGTCTCGAGGAATTCGAAAGGCTGGACGAAAAGCGCTTGGAAGCTCAACAACACATTGAGTTCTATCAGGCTAGAATGTCCAGGGCTTTTGACAAAAGGGTCCGCCAAAGAAGCTTCAAGGAAGGAGATCTGGTCCTTGCTGCTCACCGACCAATAATCCTCAATTCCAAGAAGAAAGGTAAATTCGAACCCAAGTGGGAAGGACTGTTTGTAATAGACATAGTCTATTCAAACGGCGCTTATCGCTTAATTTCTCTAGAGGGTGTCAGGCAATTAATGCTAATAAATGGGAAGTTTTTGAAAAAGTACTATCCCTAGTACATTCAGGACAACTCATTTATCGGGAAGTTCATTGAAGAATATTACATTCAATATTCTAAAGGATAACCCAAATTCATTTTAACCACCAAAATCCCTCACTGATCAATTCCAATTTACAGTGAGACCATCAAAATGTTCTTCCGGCCCTCTTGACTCTCTCCATGAACAAGAGGTCCCCTTTCAGTTCGGAGTTCCCTTTCGATAAACGAAAGAACTTCCTTCCTTTTCTCTTTGGTTAAACCTTCTCATGGTCATAACCGAAGTTGAAATTTCAGTTCGATAAACGAAAAACTCATCTTCTGATTAGATAACCAATCCTATAAAAGGTAAGTTTATCTAGATCTTCCGAATTCTCGGAGTGGAGATCCCACTTCTAGTTTCCTTCTTGCACTAGAAATAGAATATAAAATTCTTCCTTTCCAGAATCAAGGAATAGAATATAAAATTCTTCCTTCCTTGCTCGGGGAATAGAATATAAAATTCTTCCTTTCCCATACCAACTTTTTTTCCAAAATTTAATAATTTAGGATTCATCCTAGGAAGTTTATCCTGAATCCTAAGCAGGGATAAGTCTGCGCCTAACACGCACCGCCGGTTTAGTCTTTTTCCGCAGAAAAAGACATCAGAGTTCAATTCTGGGGTATTTTATCCTGAAACCTAAGCAAGGATAAGTCCGCGCCTAACACGCGCCGCCGGTTAGTTCTTAACCGTTGAAAAGAACACTCGTCCACATATTCAATATTGTGGCAGGTTGTTGTTAATAACACTGAAATCCATGCCTCACACGCATGGGGAATTTTATCTTAAATCCTAAGAAAGGATATGTCGACGCCTAACACGCGTCACCGGTTTGGTCTTTATCCGTAGAAAAGATACCAGAGCCTGACTCTGGGGACCTTTATCCCAAAGCCTAAGTAGGGATAAGCCAATGTCTAATACACGTTGCTGGGTAGCCTATTCCTATAACAATGGCGAAGTCTACATATTCGAAGTTGTAGCACGAAGTCTAAGGGAGTTCATTCCTTTAGCGCAACGTCACATGCGGAACGGATTAAAACAATCCGCATGTAAGCCCGACTCAAACGGTAGTCGGTAAGAGCACATCAAATCCGTTAAAGGCTGAGGATTTGCCAAAAATCCTGAGTCAACGTCTCATACACGTTGCTGTTTAGTCTTTTCACAGGAGAAAGACGAAGTCTACGTATTCATTGTCGTAGCACTAAAAGAGTTAACTCTTTTAGCTTAACGTCACTTGTGGAACGGATTTAGACAATCCGCATGCTAGCCCGACTCAAACGGTAGTCGGTAAAGGCTAATCAAATCCGTTGAAGGCTGGGGGTTAGCCAAAAATCCTAATGCCAACACCTAACATGTGTCGCCGGGTAGCCTATTCCCGTAACAATGGTGAAGACTATGTATTCGACATCATAGCACAGAGTCTTAGAGAATTCAATCTCTGACCGCAACGTTACATGCGAACGGATTTAAACAATCCGCATGCTAGCCCGATTCAAACGGTAGTCGGTAAAGGCTCATCAAACCCGTTGATGGCTGAGGGTTTGCCAAAAATCCTATGAGTATTATGGTCAATCATTTCAAACGAATGACGAATCATAATAAAAATAAAGATGAAAACCAGTTTCACTAAAGGAATCAAAGGTCAAAGTACTCAGCAAACAAAATCATACATCAAGCCCATGACCAAAAATCTGCTGACTGATCTTAGAAAGCTTCTCATCATAAGCTTGTCTAAGTTCAGCTCTGATGGACTCCTCGGTGGTGGCTGAAGTCCTCGCAACAATCTCCTCTGTCTCGGCTAGCTTCTGCTCCAAGGATCTCAACTCATCAGATAAAGCAGTGTGGGTTTGCTGATCCTGTGCTTTCGTCATCTGAAGAATATCCAAAGTCTCCTCTTTTTCACGGAGTGTTCTTCTGAGCTGGTCTATCTCGGTCGCACAGGAGGTAATAGAAAGATCGAGCTCGGCAAGCGAAGATGATCTAGTAGCATGGTTGGTCTTAACTCGATCCACTCGGCCCCGCTGCATCTGAATCTCGAGCTCAGCAAGAATCCGAGTCTCGCGTGATGACTGTAAGCGGGTGTCCAGCTCGGCAGCAATAAATGAGGAGGCACCTACATCTCGGAGCTCACGAAACATCTGAAGCTCATGCTCTAGGCAATCAAGGTCATCAACTATAGCCTGTGCCAAATCTGGATATCCTGCTTCCCTTATCAAATTGACTTTGGAATCAAGAAAAGGCTTGAATTGGCGAAGGAAGAGTCCACTGTAGAAGAGCTTCCCAATCGTAGCATTCACGAAAGAGAAGAAGGAACGAAGTTCTATACAGAGAACGATCTTCTCAGGATCGTTGTCTGATAGCAATTCCTTCACTAGGATATGAAGCCGAGAAGAAGACCCTACACAAAGAAGGAGAAATCCATCAAAAATGTTTTGAGGAGGAAATAAATAACATTCTCAGTTGCTTAATTCATACCCTCTTGAGTCACTGGGGGTACTGGGGGTGTAACCGCTGCAGAGGTATCAACTGGGGTAGTTGGTCTCGCAGTCGGCTCAACAGGATCAGTCTCTACAAAAGCTCCTATCAAACACAAAACAGAATTCTCAGAGACATCACATTATAGCTGCATTAGTCAAGAATTGGCTAGTCCTATAATTAACTTGGCAGGAGGCACGTACCTTCAAAAGAACCACCCTTAAGGTTCTCAGGGAATGTGGACTCAGGAAACCTATCTCCAGGCAACTGGTTATCAATCTGAGGAGAGCCACACATGAAGTGAATCATAGGAGTGTCCACAAACAAGCCTTCCTCGTCAAAATCATCAATCGAGAAGTCTGACACAAGAGAATATAAGTACCAAAGAAGAATGAAGAGACTACAACCAATTGAAATGAGTTACCTTTTACGGGTACATTAGCCTCTTTATTTCCAAAATCCACGTTCGCCTCCTGCAAGTTATCTGAAGGAGAGAGAAGTACAGAGACAATTAGAGGATGCGCAAATTCCGAATCATTCGACTCCTTTGCGTGTCATCTAAAAGATATATTGTCAATGGTAGATGTACCTGGATTCGCTGGGTCGGGTCCTACATTGATATCCTCCCTAACGTCGGCAGCTACTGCACCTGGCGCGAGTCAAGCTCGCCAGGAGATACAGGAACAGGATCGGGACTCATCTCGCTCTCTCCACGCTCTCCTATATAGAGATGGAAAAGTGTGAGTCAATGTTCTAAATAATCAAGAGGATGGTTTACAGGATAGATGTTACCTCCGTCACTAGCAGGATCATCACCAGCCAAATCCATATCAGATGCTTGTGTAGCTGCGCGTGGCTTGCGAGCCAATCTCTTCCGCCTAGCAGCAGGAACAATAATCGAAGGTCTCGCCTGGGGAGGATGACGGAACTCTTCTTCCTGGTCACCAATGGTCCCTGAAACATCAAACCATTGTCAGCTTTAATAATTCTGGAAAGCAGAAGAAAAAGATGAATGATTAACCTCGTTCGGAAAAGTCCTCGTTATCTTCAGGATCTCCGCCTGAAGCCTCGTCTGCAGAATGGAAGGTCCTCTTCCCCTCTTCATCAATCCGACGAGTCTTGTTCCGTATGCTCTGTGACCGAGCGTTCTCCCAAATCCTACGAGAATCAACCTGAGAAGCTTCCTCGGCCTCTAGCTCTGCGATCGGCTTCACGGGGATAGTCTTATTAGCTGCTAACAACCACTTGCAGCTTAAGAAAGTGAGGTTCAACTGCCGATCAGCACTCGGGAGACTGAACTTAGCACCAGTACAGCCAGTCACGGTCCACAACCATGCACGGAGACCATCCACCAAACCGCCGTGGGCCCGAAGCTGCTGACGGGGATTCCCGACGTAAAGCTGATCATATCTAAACTGGCGAGAGAATCGGCAAGGTAGATATGGCTCTATGAAACACTGATCCCTCACCCGAAAAGTCAGATAACCTGGCCTAATGTTCACCAGCCAGTTAAAGCAGCCGATGTCTAAGTGACTTCGATACTCCCTCGGCCTCTCCTCATCTATCAAACAATCGCCGTATCGGCCGGAGAACTGCGGGAAGCAAGTGGAAAATGTCCAACACTTGTGGACCTGCAGCTGCTGTCTGATGTCAGGAAATCCGCGCCCCTCCCACTTGCCATTCTCAAGCAACTGTAGTAGGGGAACGGAGTGGTCGGTGGCGTTTGGTACCGACATCATATTCGAACGGTGAAGGACGAACCAGGCCATCAAATAAGTGTACGGGAGCTCCGTCTTAATGGTGGGAATCTGACCCGGCAAATCACTTTCCTTCCGTGTAAAGGCACCAGAAAGCTGTCGAAGTCCTCGATGAATGTTGGCCACCATCATCGGAAGAAGTGAAAGTTCTTTCTTGTAGGCGAGCTGAACTGCTGGATAGAGCACTTCCAAGGGCAAGGCGTCGCCAGACTGATATGGAACCACGCACTTCTTCAACCAAATAGCGAGATAACCGGCAAGAAGAGTCATCGGTCGAATCGGTGCGGTCGCATGCCATAAGAATGATTTTAACTTGGTCCCTACAGGAAAGCCACCCTCAGGACTACTAGTGGTATAAGAATGAGCGTCAATCTTCTTCAGTAGACTGTTCACCCCTGAGGGAGTAAGTGGGGCCAACTCACAAATAGCCTCGCCAGAATTACCCTCCAGATTCTTGAACAAATAATTGGCAAACTGCTTCAGACTCACGAATACCTTAGTCCTCTTTGCTAAAGGCTCAGACTGCGCCAAAGCTATATGATAGTGACAAGTGAGGTCCCATAGAGTCTCATAGCGATCGTGCATACGATCCTTCAGCTGACTCAATTCATGGTTGGAGGGAAAGTATTCCTGATATAACATCTGTCCCATGGGTAAGCCAGAAATCCTGTGCATCTTGTGAAGAGCCAAGCCCAACTCCCCTTGCCGGGTCAGAAAAGTGTTCGAATCTGGATTATAAAGCTCGAACAAAGCACAGAAATGCCTCGCGCTGACAGGCAAGCCATACATGGTGGCACAAACGGCTGCATATAAACCACAGGCGTGCAACTCCTCACCCCATCGGCTCAAGACGTACGTCGTCATGCGAGTCCACCAAAGCTTGTCCAAAGAATGGACCCAACCATAAATCCTGTGACGCGTCGCAGGCATCTCTCGTCCTAGAGCAGCGAGGCGATTCCTCAAGGTAGAAGCAGTGGCAAGGAACTCGTTACGTGGTGGTGCATCCAGCCCCAATACCCCAGGATGCAATCCGGTGACATGACTCCTGCTCGAGCCAGGAAATGCCTGATGAGTGATGTAGCCGCAGTAGACGCTCTCATGCTCCTCCGTCAAGCGCCACGACATCTCCCGTGTCACAGCCTGACGCCTGAACTCAGTCAATGAACGATGCCGAGGAATCTTCGGCAAATATATGAAGCCACTGCCAGTTTTATAAAGCCACTGCTCGGCCTCAATAAACACGGCATCCGGGTCTTCGACAGAGTCGCTAAATAAGAAATCGCTCTTCCGAAGAGGCTGAATAGAACTGGCGTCCTTCACGAAAGGTGCATCAGTAATCAGCTATCGAAGATCTCGGTGCCCACCTTCCTTCACCACCTGGGCAACCTCAGTCGACGTGTCCAAAACAAACTGAGGAGTAACTGGAATGGGGGAAAGATCGTCGGAAGTCGAATAGTACTCGCCACGACGCCCATATACTGCATGAGACGAGAATGATCCAGAAGGATATCCCACTGGAAATGAACAGTTAAACACCTGTTAGTCTCAATTATAAAAGGAAATTGAACTCATTTTATAAATGGGTAAAATAGAGTCATTGCCTTATAAAGGGTGAGACGATTTGGCCACATTGTGCAATCACAAGATAGGACATATTGATAATATATCCCTGCCTTATAAAGCACAATGTAGCTTCAAATTGCCCCCTTTATTTTGAGATATGGTTTTGACCAAGCAAAACCTATCTTTAAAGCGTCGATCCTCACCAAGGAGAATCAAGGCTCTTCCCGATTGCCTCACCAAGGAGAACAACGTGGGGTAAAAGGACCAATTTGCAAATTTCTAGGAAAAAGGGCTAATTTGTAAATTTCCAAATATTCCAAAAATAGCTCACCAGCGTAAGAGGGAGGCGCGCCATCAGCCGTCGCAGCAGGGGAGCGACCTCTCGAGACACACGACATAATGATCTGCAAAATAAATTGAGGGATCAGATCCAGAAAAAAGTTCCCCTTTTTATCAATTCTACCCCCCTGAAAGAGAAGCTCGAGGTGCCAAATCATAATCCTAACCCTCATATGCAATCCCATAAATTTATAAATTAAATTAAACATGAAATATCCAAAAATTATGGAGGGTTTACCTGAGGAAAAGCTTGAGGATCCAACAAAAATTAGATCTTGAAAAGAGCTCGAACCACGCGCTCGAGGGGCCTGAGAGAAACTTTAAATAAGGAATTTTTGAAGGATTTTTCGGTCTAAGATCAAGAGGAAACCTAGATCTAAGACAAATATCAAGGTTTGATGGAGAAAGGAGGCTTGAGGGAAGAGAAAATCAAAAATAAGGTGAAGGGGTGGGCCGGCCCTAAGAGAGAGAAAGGGAGGGTTTTATAAAGGTGAACCAGCCTTGAACCAGACCCAAACCAGCCCTGAACCGGAACAGAATTGACTGAACCAGACCAGATCAAGCCAAATCAGTCCAAATAAGGCTGAACCAGACCAGACCAGTCTGAACCAGACCAGACCAGGATGAACCAGTTTAAACCAGTCCTGAACCAGTTTGAACCAGGTTGAACCAGTCTTGAACCAGGTTGAACCAGTTTGAACCAGAATTGAACCAGAATTCAAATTGAAGCTGAATCGAGCGTCGAAACAACTTCAAATCAACCGAGAGTTCAATCCCTTGTTTATTTTGGTCTCTCCCGCGCATTCGGAAGGATCGGAAGAATTTTCAAGCCAAATTACTGCCTTTTTGGGTCATTATCAGACCGGTTTAGATAATTATACCGGTTCAGATCGTTCAGATATGAGAAATACTCCAATAAGGTATACGAGTATAAACTATTCCCTATTTTTTGTTGAGAAGTTCCTGGAGAATATTTTTTCTAAAAATATTCTTAAGGATAACTCAATAACACAACGCCGGACAACGCGTCGCTAATAAAGACTCAACGCCAACAATCGAGGGTCAGTTATATGTTGAACCAACAAGCATGAGCTAAAGATTTGAAAATCAGGAATCGATTTTAAGTTCAAAATTCCGATAACAGTCAGACAATAAATGCAGCACCGGAACCCCTACAGACATTCGACAAAGCACCGAATAGCCTGAAGGATTGAAGGAATACAGAACAAAGTTCATTTCCAGGTCCCATTACACCAACTGAGGGTGAGGGCAATCATATCCAAAGTATTCCGGACTCCTCTATAAAAGAATGAGGCTGAAATACTTTGGAGGGGGTATCTGTAGGCGTATAAAATTGCCTATAGGTCCCTTAGCACAGCTCGGCACGATAATTCGACAAATCAATGAACATCGAGTGACAAGGCGACGTGATCAACGAATTGCACGCGAGCAACGGAATGCATTCGCGTGCGGAACCAATCCAACAGTTCGGGAAGTCAACGAGTCGTTCAACCGTGAAACGGATTCGAACTCAAACACCAAGGCGGATTTACTACCAAATAAAGATCCTGACTATCAAATCAAGATCTGGATAAATCCGATACAGAACCGAAAGACGGGAAATGACGGAAAACACCCCAAAGGGGGCTCGGCAAAAACTGAGCCGCCTCAAGGTGGCTCGGCCAAAGCCGAGCCACCCTGAGGTGGCTCGGCCCAGTGCCGAGCCACCCTGAGGTGGCCGCCCAGATCTGTGCCAAATGCACAGATCTGGTTGCCTATAAATAGGCAGGGTGATTCATCATTTATAGGGACTTTTGGAAGAACTTTTGGAGAGCCGAAACTCTGCCGGATTGAGAACTTGTGCTCGAGTTTTTTGAAGGCTTGAAGACTTGGACGTTTGGATCTGGTTCTTGACGAGCACCCGCATCACAAAAGGCAGGAGTTCGAGGGAACCAAATCTTCAGATCTACGTTGCTATACTCCGGATCAAAGCTTGGTCTTTGATCCCGAGATTCGAGCGATTGTTTCCTTGGTGAAATAATCCCTCCGGCTATTATTTCCTTGGTGAGATAATACCCGCAATATTGCGTAGATCTATTCAGATCTAGATCGTACGGTGGTCAACGGATCAACCATCGGCGCAGGCAAACAACCCACAAAGCGAGTGACCGGATAATAGGAGCTCGCGATTTGTTCGACAAATAAGGAAAGTTATAATTTTCTTTTTTTTGTTTGATTTTCATTGTAACCGGATCTTATAAAAGACCGGATCTTTTTGTAACACAAAAAGTTGTTATTTAAGAGTGCAATGGAATCATCAATGAAGAAAACCATTTTTCCCACGAACAAAACTTAAAGAAAAGCTTAAACCATTGTTAAAACTTTGTTAAAACATTTCTTGGATTGTTCCTGGTAGAAGGGGTTTGAGGGGTTTATACAGGAAGATAAACCAACAGCAAAACCCCCAATCAAATCTCCCAAAAAACCAGAATTTTTTTCAGATTCTGTATAAAAAGAGCCATTAGGCATACGAAGGTCGACCGTGAAATTATCGCGATCAACCGCGAGCCATGTTAGAGACTGAGAAAATTTTCAAAAACATCTGTGGTCGACCGTGACGGTCGACCGTGGGAATTTTTAGCTTGATGGTCGATCGTCACGGTCGACCATGAAAGTCTCTGCTGGCTCCATAGGGTAAAACATAGGCGCGGTCGATCGTGGCGGTCGATCGCAAATAGATATATGAAAATGACAGTTTTGTAAGCAGTTTTTCTGATTTAAAACCTTGTTTAAAAATATCAAATAAATTCCAAAAAATGTAAACCTTTGAAAAATGATTGCAGACATGATAATACACATGCTACAAAAACTGGTTTTTAGAAAGGACCTTCCAAATAAAAAATATCATTATTTTGCAAAATAGTCCAAAACATGAAAATGTAAATATATGAGTTTTGACATTTTAGCTTAACCATGTTTTGAAACATTACAAAATGATTTTGTAGACTTAAAAAAAGATATAAACTATTGTTATGAAGTCTATAAACAATGAATATAGTATTTTATCAAAATACAAATATAATACACTAAAACATGATTTCATTGAACTAAATAAAATTAATATTGATGAAATCATATATGCATGTAAGTATGAAACAAGAAATGTATTTTCAATTGTATTCAATTGTTTCATATTAAAACTTAAAAACTCAAAACCATGTATGTATATATATAACTAAATATACATAGAAACCAAAACTTAACTTATATATATATATATATATATATATATATACAAAGAAACCAATAAAATGTGTGTGCATATTATATTGAGCTTAAAGTACCAACACACATAATATAACACCTAAAACTAAATTTACCCAAGTTTATGATCTTCAACGAAGCTCTATCTTGGTACACTTGCGGATGAAGCTTGAACTTGAACTTCAACTTTGAATTGCGTAGGCTTCATCCTACAATTCCGCTAAACCTCCATTTGATATGATCGTGAATGCTCGATTCCATCCATCCTCCAACATGTTATTTGTCTATAATAAATAGATAAGCACAAACACTAGACAGACAACATTAGTGGTAAAATATTTGTTAAACATCATCAAAACAAAGAGGCCAATAGGGGCAAGCTTTCCCCGTCTACCAAATCGCTGAACTCCCTTCGTTAGTGATACTTTCAACAATACATAGTCCCTAACCTGGAACTCTAACGGTCGTCGTCTCTGATCTGTATAACTCTTCTGATGACTCTGTGCTATAAGAATGCGCTCCTGAATCACTACCACCTTCTTTATGGTCTGTCTCACTAACTCCGGTCTAAGCAATATGCTATACTCTGGTTCTTCCCAACAAATAGGCAATCTGCAAGGCCTCCCGTACAATACTTCATACGGTGCCATACAAATAGTTGCTTGATAACTATTATTATAACCAAATTTAATTAATGAGATTTGGTTTTCCTAACTACACTGAAAGTCTATGACACATGTCGGCAACATGTCCTCCAATACCTGGTTAACTCATTCCGTTTGCCCATCTGTCTGTAGGTGGAAAACACTGGAGTATGACAACTGGCTACTGAAAGAATTATGGAAGCTCCTCCAAAAGCGAGAAGTGAAAACTGAGCCTCAGTCTGATATGATCATCTCTGGAACTCCGTGCAATCACACGATCTCCTAGATAAATATCCTCTCATAAGTCTCTGCTATATAGGTTGTCTTTACTGGTATAAAATATGCCAACTTCATCAACCAATCAACTATCACCCAGACTGAATTGTTCCCCTTCTTTGACCATGGCAATCTTATAGTGAAGTCTATGAAAATATCTGCCTATTTCCACTCCAGAATGCGTAAAGGTTGTAGGGTCCCTGTTGGTCTCTGGTGTTCTACCTTCACTTGCAGGTAGGTAAAGCAATTAGCCACATATTCTGCAATCTCCCTACGCATGCCACTCCACGAAAAGTGCCTCTTCAGGTCCTTGTACATTTTTGTTGTCCCTGGATGCACTCTGTATCTGGTATGATGCGCTTCATCAAATAAGTCTTTCTTCATTTATGGACTATTCGACATCACCAATCGGCCCTTTATTCGAAGTCCTCCATCTGCTCTAATGGTCCAATCAGCTTTGGCTCTTTGGAAATCTCCTCCTTTCGGATTGGAATCCAAGAGTCCTCTAGCTAAGCTCTGACCACTCTATCACTCCAAGATGGTTGCATTTACAATGCCCCCAAAAATGTGCTGCTCCCGCCGATCTCTGACCTAAAGTCAGACTAGCTAAGGGTGTGGAGATCTCGATACAACAAGTACCTCAAAGCCGCAATCCGATGCCGACGCTTCCTGCTCAATGAGTCTGTTACTACGTTCGTCATTCCTGGATGATACTAAAGTGCGAACTCAGAATCTTTAATAAATTTGACCCATCGTCACTGTCTCTGATTTAGCTCTTTCTAAGAGAAGAGGTACTTCAAACTCTAGTGATCCGTAAATAGCTCGAATTGTACTCTATACTGATAGTTCCTCCATGTCAGTGCGAATACCGCTACTGCTAGCTCCAAATCGTGTGTGGGATACTTCTGCTCATGAGTCCTCAACTGTCTCGAAATGTAGGCTACCACTCTCTGGGTCTGCATCAAAACACCTCTGAGACCTGACAATGATGCATCCGTGTAGACAACAAAAGTCTTATCACTGCTCAGAATGATCAACACCGGCGCTGTAGTCAACTTAGCCTTCAAAGTCTCAAAGGCCTCCTAGCACTCCATGCCCCAAACAAACCGTACACCCTTCTTTGTAAGGCATGTAAGTGGCGTCGTAATCTTCAAAAAATCTTGAATGAACTTTTTGTAATAGCCGGCCAAACCCATGAAACTACGGATCTCTAAAACCATCTTCGGCGGCTCCCAATCCAGTACCGCCTCAACCATAGCTGGATCAACTGTAATACCCTCTCTATTGATGACATGGCCCAAAAATCTGATCTCAGATAGCCAAAACACGCACTTGCTGAACTTTACGTATAACTTATGCTCCTGCAAAGTCTGTAAAGCCAATCGAATATGCCACTCATGCTCTACCTTCGATCTCAAATATATAAGGATGTCGTCAATAAAAACGATCATGAACTAGTCCAAGTATGAGTGGAAAACCTGGTTCATCAAATCCATGAAAACCCGGTTCATCAAGTATGACAAGAAACTCGAAAGACCCATATCAAGTCAGAAAGGCGGTCTTGGGAATATCCATCTCCTGAACTCACAACTGATGATAGCCAGAACGAAGATCAATATTTGAGAAATGTTGGGCTCTCTATAGCCAGTCGAACAAGTCATCAATCCTCGGTAGTAGATACCTGTTCTGCATAGTGACCTTGTTCAACAACGATAATCTATGCATAACCGCATGCTACCATCCTTCTTCTTCACAAAAAGGACCGACGCTCCCTATGGAGAATGACTTCGGTGAATAAAACCCTGAGATAACAATTCATCTAACTAGAACTGAATATCCATCATTTCAGCAAGCGCCATACGATAAGGTGCTCGGGATATCAGTGCTGTGTCTGGCTGTAACTCTATGCAAAACTCAACCTCTCTCACTAGAAGTAAACCAGGTATGTCATGGAAGACAACCTGACACTCTGAGACCACTCACGTCTTGTTCAAATCGACACCCCGATTCCGCATCATCAGCTCCTAGACGTATGCCAGATATGACTCAAACTGGTTGCCCCGTGAGGTCGCTACCACCAACTCAGATCCATCAAATACTCGCAAGCTAACTGTCTTCGCAAAATAGTCGATACTCACATGGTAGGAAGATGAGCAATCCATACCAAGGATAACAACAAACTCGGACATACGCAGGATGATCAAATCGACCACGAACTCAGAATCGTCTAAGCTAACAATACATCTCCTATAGATATTCACTAAGAGGGACACCTCTCCTGAAGGAGTAGACACAGATAAAGGGATATCTAAAGGCTGCGCTACAAGATGAAGTCTAATCATAAAATCATGGGAGATGAAAGAATGCGAAGCGCCTAAGTCAAAAAGAATACGTGTTAGAAAGGCGTTTACAAGGAACGTACCTTCCACTATTGCCCCACTCGCACCATGATCGCGAGGAACAACCGTATACACTCTACCGGTGGCTGACGTCTACTGCACGGTTGGTGGGGAAACATTTGGGACTATCTGTCCCTTGTGAATCTCCTCGATCATACGAATCTGGCCTGCTGGCCCCTCAATCCTCAGAACAACTGGTGGTACCTCAATCCTCTGCAATTTGTGCTAGCTGTGTTTGCGCAGAAAGTTGGTTTATTTGTCAAATCCATTGCACGTTTATCGATTACAATGAATTTAAAAGTGTTAATCTTTTTATAAGATTACTCGCTTACACAAATAACAAAATAAAAATTACAATTCTCTTCAAACACACACAATAGATGTTTATCGCCCTCTACTTGCGTGAGATCTTTGCCTGTGTTGGGGTTTATCCGTTGTCCGTCGCGGATCAGATCCGGTTGATAGAACAAAAATTCAATGCTCCTGCTTCATAAAGGAAACAATTGCAGAAGTGATAATCTCAACCAAGTGAGATTGCGACCCTTATCGAGATCAAAACAAACTTTGATCTCAAGGAATGATGAAATAGGCCTTAGATCCTTCGAATAGCTCCCTCTTTATGCTGGAATTCGCCAAGATCTCGCTAGCTTCTCTCAAATTCATCAGAACCTTACCCTAGTTCCTCTAAAATTTATGGCTCTCCTTAGATCTGCCTTTATAAGGGTGCTAAGCGTATATTTATATATTCTAAATGCCATGTTTTTGGTTAGGATCGAAGAACAACCGTTATTATCTGTTTAGGTGGGTTTTCGGTTGTGTAACAACTTCTACATGTTTAAGGATAACCCCACATGTTTATGGATGACCCAAAGGAGTTCTAGAAGACAATCTTATTAGAAAACTCATCGAGAGCTGACCTGGGTGCAAGTCACTTCGAGATGACTCGGAATTTTTGAGTCACTTTGAGGTGACTCGGATTTTCCGAGACAGTTTGTACTATCTATGGTATTTTGGCCTTAACTCTCTTGTCCGACCTCAGAATGAAGTAATTCAAGATGCGTTAGAAAGTAAGTGAAGAAACCTAAAACTTTTATCTTTTGAGATTTTTTGAATTCATAGCTAATCATGGTAGAAATTTTAACTCTTCTCGAACCATGCATTCTAAATCTCGTTGTTGCTTCGTCGCTTCGTATTTTCACGCGCTTCTTCCGCTTTGTGTGCTTCTTTGCCTCTTGTATTCCTTTGCTTCATTTTTTCATCAAATAATCCTCTTTGACTCGGATAAAAATATTCATTGCCTTCTCTTTATCTCGAGCTACGTGCGGGAACCTATAGGTAATTTTTAACGCTTACAGATACCCCCTCCAAAGTATTTTAGCCTCATTCTTTTATAGAGGAGTCAAAATACTTTAGATTTGATATACCCCATCTTCAATTCTTGGATTTCTTCAGCTTTTAGGCTATTCAGTATTTTGTCAAATAGCTAAAATTCTTCCAGTACTGCGTTTATCGTCTGACCATTGTCTTAATCCTAAATTAGAACTGGAGTGTTGGTTTCTGAATTAGCTCGTCTCATTGGATCAATGTTGAATTGATCATCTTCGTCGAGAATTCATATCTAAATCATGATTGAACTCCTGGGGATTATCCTTTGACCTAAAATTTTTCTGAGCCTTATTTCGGTGAATCTATCATTGCGTTGATCGGCATTGACCTTCATTGTAACACGTTATCCGGTGTTAACATAGTTTATACTTATACGTTTACTGGAGTCTACACAGTTTAAGCTTGACCAGCATTGTAATGTGTGGCAGGCCTAAGTGTAGAGGTTACAAGACCAACCGTTGATGCTAGTTCATCTGCAGGTACGAGTCTTACCCTTACATCCCGCTAGTTATTTACTTAACCATAGGGGAGTTTTGGTTGTAGGACCAGCTATTAGAGCTGATAGGACAACCATTACTAACGCTTTAAAGGTTACTTGTGGAGTCTTTGACTAGAATTGATGTTGTCCCGGGTACTTAAGTCACAAGATCAACTGACGAAGCTGGTGCGTTAGTGACTATCGTACTTATAGGATTTTTGGCAAACCCTCAGCCGTCAACGGATTTAATAAGCCTCTACCGACGACCGTTTGAGTCGGGCTAGCATGCGGATTGTCTATGTCCGTTCGGCATGTAACGTTGTGCTAAAAGAGTTAACTCTCTTAGACTTAGTTCAATGATATTAAATACATAGACTTCACCATTGTTATAGGAATAGGCTACCCAACGATGCGTGTTAGGTGTAAACTTGAACAATCCTTCGATCCTAGGTTATCCTTAAGAATATTATGTGTAATATTCTCTAGGAACTTCCCGTTGGAAATAAAGGAATCAATTTATCCTCATATACCCATTGGAGGTTGGGGAAATAGTTTATACTTGTATACCCATTAGAGTATGGGAGTAGTTTAACCTCATATACCTGTTAGAGTATCAGGGAGCAGTTTATCCTCTTATACCCGTCGGAGGATTTCGTTCTCGTTTGGCTTATTTTACCGTCATGATACCGGCATCAACCAAGGCTTGAATACTATTTTTTAGAGTAATACAAACCTTAGTGGGGTGATGAACCCTCCTGTGATATGCACAGTACCTCAGATCCAAAATCTTGTTTGCTTTCTCCTGATTTGTAATCGGTGGTAGCTGATTTTATTGTTGGCGAGGAGGTACTTGATGATTACTGGAACTTCATCATCTTCAAAAGAATACTCCTCCTAGAACTTTGGATTAAGAGTCCCTTGTTGCCTCTAAGGTTGCTGTTGATGAATGTCGACAGCACTTGTAGGTGCTTTGGCTGTCGGTTGGCCTCTTTTAGCTTTCTTACTTTTGAGAAAGTGCCTGTTCATAGTGCAGTTTTAACTCTTTTCAAGTTTTGGATTGTACGACCTCCAAGGCTTCTAAAACATTGATGGAAAGATTGTTATGGTATGTCTGTAAGATGAACTCCTCTATGACAGGATCCCTACAATTCATTACCCTGTTGCGAAAGCATTTGACAAAACTGTCAACTGATTCACCGTCTTTCTGCTTCTCATCCAAAAGAGCTGTGATCGATACTTTGGTATGATCGTGGAAGAAATTGTTGAGGAACTAGCTTTCTATATCTTCCCAGTAGTTAATTCTCCGCGGCTTGACACGTCGATACCAATCGAAGGCCGCCCTGCGAAGGGTGCCTACGAATAACCAAATCATCAGGGGTTCATTCCCAGAGATCACTTCTAGGTGAGACTAGAAATAAATTTTTCTAAGTAAAAAAATGTAAAAATTACATTGTTGTATAAGCTCTTCATCTTCTTTACGTCATGATGCCTTGAATTTATCTTGCACTTGTTCATGTTGATAGCTGTATTGAAATGTTAGTGCACAATAATACACATAGTGGTTCATATTATGAATAAATTATTATCATCAAAATTATATCATGGGGACATGATATCCAACATTCTCTCCCTTTCTGATGATGACAAATAATTTATGCATATGTAAGTATATTCTAAAAGAATTAAACATTTATGAGCAAATATACTTACTCCCCCTGCATAAAAGTATATTAGAGTCTACAATTCATATTTTTGAGTCTATATAGCATAACATTAGCATAACATTGATACCATTCTCCCCCTTTGTCTTTAACAAAAAGAAATAAACATCTTGTTCGCGGGGAAAATCGTTGCTTTCTTCATCGATTCCATTTCTATCTTGAATAACAGTTTTTCGGTTACAAAGATCCGGTCTTTTTATAAGATCCGGTTACAATGAAAATCAAATAAAAGAAAAGAAAAATTATAACTTTTCTCTTTTATCGAACAAATCGCGAGCTCCTATTTTATGGTCACTCGCTTGTGTGGGGTCTTCACCTGCGCCGGGGTTTATCCGTGGACCACCGCGCGATCTAGATCCGGTCGGATCTACACAGTACGACATGTATTATTTCACGAAGGAAATAATAGCCGGGGGGGGGGGGGAT